>ML810434.1:148426-190064 GCA_009831015.1 Picea engelmannii
TAGACTAAAAGTCTTTCTGCTTTTCTTAACTCCAACTGCAGTTGCCTTTTTCGTTTATTCGTTCTTCTGCTTTTCGCGTGCCAACATTCTCTCTGATTTTCTGAACTGGCTCTTTACTCTGCCTCCTCTACGCATGCCACCTCATGCAACGCTGTGTTCCAGCATCTGCGTTTCAGCATCTGTGATCCAGCATTTATGTTTCAGCATCTACGTTTTAGCATCTGTGATTCAGCATTTGTGTTTCAACATCTACGTTTTAGCATCTGTGATTCAGCATTTGTGTTTCAGCATCTACGTTGCAGCATCTGTGTGTGCCAGCATTTGTATTCCTGCTTCTGCATTCCAGCTCTATTTCAACACTGTGTTTCAGCATCTATGTGCCAACTTTTGTGTTTCAGCATTTACGTTTCAGCATCTGTGTTCCAGCATTTGTGTTTCAGCATCTACGTTTCATCATCTGTGTTCCAGCATTTGTGTTTCATCACTTGTGCGTGCTCCATAACCAACCGATTGCCATCAATGACAACCTTGATAGTCTGCGTCTTCTGTGTTTCTACATCTGCGTTCCAGCATTTGTGTTTCAGCATTTGCGTTCTAGCTTCTATGTTCCAGCATCTCTTGTGCCTGTTCCATAAGCCAACCGATTGCCATCAATGACAACCTTGACCGTCTGCGTCATCTCTGCTGCTTCGCATCATCTCTGTTGCTTATGTGTTTCCGCCTCTGCGTTTCAGCATCTGTGTTCTAGCATCTATGTTTCAACATCTGTGTTCCAGCATCTGTGTTTGCATTTGTGTTGCAGCGTCTGTGTTTGCATTTGTGTTGCAGCGTCTGTGTTTCAGCTTCTGTGTTCCAGCATCTGTGTTTGCATTTGTGTTGCAGCGTCTGTGTTTGCATTTGTGTTGCAGCGTCTGTGTTTCAGCTTCTGTGTTCCTGCATCTGTTCTCCATACACAATCGATTGCCATCAATGACAACCTTGATCATCTGCGTCATCTCTGTTGTAGCCATATTTCCAACATTCTATATATTGTATTAATTCAAATGTACAATGGTTGATCAATTGGGGGCCATGATTTATTTTTTGTAAAATAAGCTCACATAGCCTCTTTAAATCAAATTTCAGTGATACCAGTCAAGATTTCAGGATTCCTATGGTATATCTTTTTGGTGAAGTGCCTCTTATGTAATAATTTTTCCCTGTCACATATTGTTTTCTTTCTGAATTATTCAACAGAAGATTACGATCAAAATTTGTTTTAAAATACACTTTGTTTCTGGCTTTGGATAATTTTTGTGTTTTCTACTATATGGTTAGTTTCAGAATTATTAATTTCTCTGATACAATCCTCTTTCCTCACCTTTTCTTTCATATCATCCAACAATTTCAAAGAATCCAACAAGGTGCCTATATTGCCCTGTGAGTTTTCCCTGTAGAAACTGTCTTGATTGGATCAGGCCTCTTTGACTCCATTGCCCAATGGACCTCCTTTCATGTTCCATCCAACCAGTTTTAAAAACCAAACCTCTGTACAGTAATAACTAGCCTAAAATTCCTAGCAAACAAATCTAGATCAAACAGAGAGAGCCCTCTCTGAGTCTTGGAGGGCTAGCGATCTAGGACTCCAAGTGGTTTGATGTTACCTCCGTGATTGTCTCCACATCCTTGGGAAAATTACAAAGTGCTAACACAGTAAATGCACGTCGCCTCCACCCATAGTCAATTAATTCATTAGTACATGCCAACCATTAACCATCAACATTTCATTTAAACCATGCGTTGGAATCTGCATCTATTACTTGTCAAATGTGCCACCCACATCATACCTTCCATTGCCAACTTGACCATATTACATATCAACTACATAATCAAATAAACCATGTATTGAATCATCAAATTATGCCATAATATAACCACCATGCATATCCACTATATAACTCAAAACAAATTGCATAGATATTAACTTTAATAGCTAGGATAACAACAACTCATTAAACATCGATGCATGTAGTATAGTATATAGAAAGGTTTTAGTTTCTTCCTTTTGATTTTATATTTCCTTTTTCCTTTTTCAGATTGCTTGTGTATGTTATTGCTAACATGTTTATTGTGCAGGTCTCCTAGTAATAGATCCAACAACAGATAGCAGTGACAACAAGAATAACATAGGCCATTTGTGAAATAAAACTTGAACCTAGAGAAGCATGAAAACCACAAAACATGCCTTATCCATCGCCAATAAACAGATTGTATCACCATGTAAGCAATGTCGAACAATAGCACAACATCAAATAAGAACTGGACCTGATCTTCAATCTACAAGGGGGTCCCACCTACTAGTATTATTTATCTTTTATAATAATAGGCTTTAGCAACACTTTGTTGGAAGAACTTCGTTGCGATTTTAATCGTCAACACGGTGAAAGTGCAACTCGGACATGGAAGCACCCTCCGGGTATGCTCTGCAAAGTGTGACCTGAATTCTTCCCTAGGTACTGTGGTATACCCCTGCAGTCACATGTGTAAGTCCCTAGAATAAAGGAAACTAAGTTTCCAACTCGTAAACAGTCATCGGGCGGGTATAGTCGACAGTCGAGTGGACTGCAATGAGCAGGATACCAAGTTTGAAACCTATGGAGGGTATTGAAAACAAGTGGTATGGAAGACAACTGAGGATATTGAATGGATTCGAGGTCCACGAATCTCCTTAGGAAAATGCAAGCGATAATATCCCACAACAGATCCTCAATATGTGTTCCCCACTATGTTTGGTCAGGCTTTGGAGGGGTTATATTTTCTACCTTTTCTCACACGACCTCGTGTTTAGCCCCTGTGTTCGAGGGGGGTCCTGGATAACTTTCATGTCACTAGAATTTTACACTCCCTAGCTCTGACTCCAATGTTTTTTTATAATCCTTGAAGAGTTTCCTCTCCAACCTAATTCAAGGATCTACCTTAAACTAGTTGATTGACCCTACAAACAGAAAATTGTAATTAATTTTTAAATTAGTGTTCGTTTTAACTCAAAGGATATGGCATTGAAACTAGTGATGTGTATGAGAGATGAAAGAGGAGAAAATAAATGGAAATTTGAAAGAAAAATTACTTCTAGAAAAATAAAGATTTTCAACTAGCTCTTTGTAACCAACGTTTCATAACTAACTCTTTTCAAGATCTTTAAAAAGAAGACCTAAAACATAATTTCACTCGAATATGAGCTACTTAAGTTCTACAAAATCTCTAAAGAACTTAAAAATCAAACTCTTTTTCCTTTCAAGTAAAATAACTAACCCTAACTACTTTACCAAACTAAGGAATGAAATATTTTTCTTTTTGTAAATACTTCAAATAAGAAAAAGTTGAAATAAATATTTTTCTCTTTTCTTTAAAGAAAATGAAAGGGGTAAAATAAATATAAGACAAGACTGAAACTGACCTCTAGCCCACTACGGATCGCAGGGAGTTACTAAAGACACCAAACAGGTTGATCAACAAACTCAAAGACTCGCCTAAAACCCTTTCAGAATTAAACACAAGAAATATTTTTAAAAGAAAAGTAAACTGACATCTAACCCAGGCTATGACTGTAAAAACAGACACACTGAACTCAATCAAGAAACCCTGAGAGGTTTTACCTCAATCAGGGAAGAGGTTGACTACCTCTTCTTAAAAAAATGTTTCTTGACATAGGTATGCTACTAATGCTTAAGAAACCTGCGTATGTACATGGGATTTCTATAAAGCAGGGCGTGTATGTATGCATGATGACCCACAGCAAGGCATGTACACCTCTGTACTTATTGAAAAAAAAAGAAATAAAATAGACAGACTAACAGGGCAAGGAGAACTGGTATGGCACCTGTTATCACATGTTTCTGCAGGGGGGTGTTTTTCCCTTGGTTTTGGCCTCTAGATGACAAAAGGTGAAGAAAGGGGCTAAAAACCCACTAAATGGAGCTTATCCTAAGTTTGTCGAGGTCGATGTGACCATTTGGCATGCTGAGATAAGAGGCACATAGATTTGCATGGCTAAGATATGAGCACTCCAGATCAACGATCATTGATCATATTGACGCCCCAACATGTGCGGACGATAAAAATTGTAGGGCGAGTCGGGTTTGAAACCATGGTTTTGTGGAGACACTACGTGTTAGTCAGAGACACACATTGGGCCCAAAAGCGATGAGGAATCGAACCAATTTTCACAGCCCTGATATGTGCATGTGTGTATAAGGCCCTATCCCGGGTCGACAAGTGGTTGCTCTGTCTCGTCGATAGTTATCCCCCACTCCATCTCTCTCCTCTATCTGTCACGTCCCCCTCTCCCCTATAACTTTCACTCCCTCACACCTGTCCTCCACTCACTGTCCCACCTATCGCATCTCCCCTTCTCATCTCCCACCACCTGTGTCACCTCGCTTCACACCACCTCTGTCCCATTACACCTCATCTTCTGCATGTGTGACCCCCACACTATCCCCAGTTTCCTATTCCCATCCACGTTATCCACTTGGCCATTTCCATATCCATTGTCAGGCCTCCTCATGAGCATCTAACTTAGATCCAGATGGTAGAATGCAAAGGCCGCCAGATTCCACAGGTGCAGTGTCGACTCAAGCCTTCTCAATCCCGATGAAGCAGTTATTGAATTTAGTTGGTGGTGGTTGAACATCGTTTCCACCATAAATGGAAAGCCCGATAAAGGACTGCCATCAAGTTGGCTCAGCTGCATAACCTTCCTGAAACACGATTATGTCTGACAAGAGCTCGCTTCTGACAGGAAACTACATGCACAGTCTTCCAGGAAGCATGTAGACGTAATGCCTTCAATGCAGAGACTCGAGCACACTTTTGTAGTTTTTCTCTGAGTATGTAGGAGTCTTCCTCATATTTTGATAGGGTCGATGATTGAGCTAGGCTCTCATTTTGTAAAGTTTTAATGAAGCCTCTGGTTCTCCGGTTATGAATATGTATTTGAGGCTTCTTATTTAATGAAAGTCAGTTTCCCTCCATATGATCCAGTCGAGGGTAGTTATGTTCTTATGATGTAGGTTTGATCACAGTAGCATCACAACCAGTTTTAATCAGTTTCTTGTCATTTTTTTTCCCCTAACGCTGAATGACTCAGGCATGGATGATTCATTTGGGTTGTTATTATTGAATTGTGATGTATGTTTGATTTCAGTTCAATAATAAATTCATTCAGTTCCTTGAAACTCTGAACCAAGAGGATCTTTCCTTCTAAGTTTTTCTTCCTTAGGCTGATGGAAGATCGGATGTTCATAGAAGACCTTTTCATTTTCCTTAATTTCTTCCCCCTACTCACCCTTATTACTACTTACTGACTGAAGTTAGATTGAGACCTCACTTCCCTGTGCATTCCAGCCCAGTTTTCTGAGTTAAAGCAATATAATCTTGAGACTGCATCCATTAGACCACCCTATAAAACTATTCACTATGACATACAGACTGATGGGTATTAGGCTTACCAATGTTGCAATCCAGAGGTGACTTCCAGTGCTAACAGCACCAACAGGTGACCATAATCCCTTAAAAGACTCAACAAACTCAAATCAGAAACTCGAAAGGTACAAGAAAACCAATCAAACATCCAACAAATCCCCTAAAACCCTAGAGTCTTCCCCAGTATGGTCGTCATTTCTGCTAGCGGGGAAAACCCCCCATATGGCTACACTAGGGTTTACAATGCAGGCAGATCAATAATCGTTTAAAAGTATACTACTTCTCCAACTACCCCAAACATATCCTAGACTCATACAAGAAAAACAAAATGAGAAGGATCAGGTAATTGTACCTCTACTCTGCGTCCAATGATGATCCTCTCATGCTCGATAACTTCGCTGGCTGCACACCTCCTCCCAAGGTTGGCCTACATTCAAAGATAGATAAATATAAAACTACAAGCATGCATTTCATACATAAATAAGGGTTAGATGTTAGAATAAATACACAAATCAAATGCAAACATTCGACACATCATGTTTTGGGACAGGAAAAGTACTTCTTTTATTGATAATACAATGATCACTTACAACCAAAGTCGGATACTACTCCACGAACCTGGTCTGGGCTCCTCTTCACCAAGCTCCAATTAAACCTCCATATGGCTTATCCTCTCAACCTTATTCTTGGGAAGTATGATGGGTTTTTGATGGAGGAAGGAAGGCAAATTGGGGAATTCTAAGGCAATTCTCACAAAAGGGGTGCAAATGCTTGGGGCAAGGAGGGGATGTGAAACGGGTAGAGTTTCACTGTTCTTATGTCTAGATGTGGAATGAGACCCCAAAACCTCCTTTTATATGACAAAAGTATGGTTATTCGGTTGGGTGACATGCTATAGGCAGTGGTTTAGTTGGGAAACTACCCAATAGCCCATAATCTCAACGAATTCCTTGCAACTTTTTATTTTTTTCAACTTTTGCAAGTATACGTGGGTTGTAGTGGTGCAGAATGCATACGTACACTGGTTGTATTGGTGCAACAAGCGTATGTACGTGGGTAGTAGTGGTGTAGGGTGCGTACATATTCAAAAAATGGGTTTTTAAGAAGAGCAACTCAGTGATGGATTGGTAAAAAATGCAAGTAAGAGGGCCAAAGGCCAGGTATGCATGTGTAGAGCAATTTAGGGTTATAACACCCTTGAGAATTCTCCATCTTGATGGGAAAAGAATAATATGAGAGTCATATTTCTTGATCATTCCCTTTGAAAGAGGTAGTCCCTTTTGCATTGGAGACTTTACGTTCTCACCTTGCCAATATTCATGGATTGGTATTGATGGTGCAAATACTTGATTCTTGATTTGCAACTTTCTTTCAAACTCATGAAAAATATTGTTATGGAATTCCTCATGACATAACAAACAATATTGCAACCTCTTCTTTTCTTCCTAAAGAGTTTACAATTGTATTCTTAACTCAAAATTCTCCTTCTCAATTTGTCGATGAATGTTCTTTTGCAGCCTCAACTTAATGATAACTTTACTCATCTTGCCTTCTAGATAAGATCCTTCAAAATATTCACCAACTGAACTCTTGGATTTCATTACATCAAAAAATTGCAACACATGTCAAAACTAGCTATGATACCACTTGATCCGAAAATCCTTAGACACCACTTAATTCTTTACATATATACATGAAATATCTAACTTGAGCCAGAATAATTTACTGATTGTATTGAGGTGGTTTGCAGAATTATGACGATGTGTTCTTCACGCAAAAAATCATGAAATGATGATTAGTTTTCTAAATGATGAGATGACATGACAAAAAATAAAATAACTGAAATTATACAATATTGATAACCATATCACTTCATCTTTGAATTATCTTCAAACCATAAGATTGATTTTAACCATCTCAAAATACCCAAATACATGATAACATGTGCTTGCATAGAGCCATTCAATGTACTCTCTTTAATTCCCTAACTCAAAACAAGAAAATAAGTTCATCATTGAAATCCTTGTGAAATGAGAAATTTGACTATAAAGTCGACCAATTTCCGAAATGACTCAATTTCACCCTCTTCAACACACAAAACAATGTGCTAAAAGCTCATTAATGGAAAGTTGAGATAAGACTATTACAAATGACCTCAAATCACAAAATATACTTCAAATTCATGATCCTTTCAAAAAATCATGAAAAATGAATATAAAGTTGCATATGTTTCGTCAATATACCTCATGGCATGCTTTACACGACAACCATACTTAGCCTCTTCTTAGCACGCAAATAGAGACATATGTACGACCTTGAAATTCATGTCCTGCATAAAAAAATGTTCCACCTCAGGATTCATGCAGACTTGAGAATTCCTACACATTCGGATCCATGCCCAATATATAGGCCTTGGGCCCTCCAACCTCTATCCAAAATATTTGGCAGCTTCATTACTAAATTAGTGGGGATCCCATAACAACTAGATGGTTTGGAACAACGAATAAACCGTTGGATAAAAATAGCAGAGGTCAGGGGTTCTATTCCTCGTGATCCTTGGCATATTTGTTGTTTGTTTTATTGGTGGTTATAACCATATATAATATGGTTTATGGTGGAATATTTGTTAATCCCTCCACGTGGACTATGGAATTGGTTACATTGCAATCTCTCTCTCTGTCTCTCTCTCACACACACACACATATATGTGTGTGTGTGTGTGTTGGGGGGGGGGGGGGGGGGGGGGGGGGNGGCTGAGGGATAAGCCCCCATCCCTTAGTTATATATTATAACTAAGGTATGGGGGTTTAGCCCTTTCCCCCACCCCCCCACACATATATATATGTATATAAGGGATGGGGGCTTAGCCCTCGGCCCCTCCCCCCCACCACATGAAACTTAATACAAATTCAAATAAAATTAAACACAGAGTTTGGTTAAGACTCATGTGATGGTGCGATGGTTGGGGAGGCTTTGTGAAGGTTTATGGAGGTCGTCGATACCAATATAGGTCAATGAGGGGCTTCCACATGGAATCCTCTCATTGTCTAAACCTTTCAACATGTCAACATAAAACTTATCCACCTGGATTGTACCTTGCCCAGTCATCTACCAACTCATCAGCCTAGTCAATGTATAGTCGACCCATGTGGAACCTTAGGGTGTGGCCACATCATATGTATGGTTGTGCCACGTGCCACCCTTGCAGTGGTGACACGTGTCACCCTGTTTGACTTTGACCAGTTTTACTTGAACTTTGACCGCTCATAGCTTTTGCATACAAACTTTGTTTGAGTTGTCGTTTGCACTGTTGGAAAGGTGACGACAAGATCTATGCATTGATGTTGTTTTTGAGATAATTTGGGATAGTCAAATTTTAATAATTTATGGATCCCCGAGGAACTCTATGAGAGTTCTGAATCCTCCTAGATCTTTGTGAGCATTCCTTAGATCCTCTTGGATCATTAGAGGGTTGCACATAAAAAGGAATTTCTTACCTTTTAAGTCATCAAAACTATGGAAATATAAAAACACTTTTATTAAAGAAAATAGGGTAATTATTTAATTAAAGAAAATGAAATAATTCCTTACCTTTGATCTTGGTGCCAGTTAACCATCATCATTATAAAAAATTGAATTATATATAAATTCAGTGTAAATCTATTTTAGTTCAAATTTCATAAACTTATAAATTAAATAAATAAAAATAATTGAAACCTCTTTTTTTTTCAAATTTTCCATTGTAAAATGTTTTAATCCTTTTCCTACATAAATTTAAAATTTAAAATAAATCCATCCTAAATACATATATATTCAATGAAATATAAAATCAATTAATAAAATAATCAATGATTGACATTGTAAATCACTCTGAAATTCAAGTTGGATACTAGAGTCATCCAATTGTGGCATGTCTAACTGATTGTACCGGTATAAAACCACTCATCTGGTATATAAAAAAAAAATGAGGGTTGGGACAACTCATTGTGTTTATATAAATATCATTTGAAATTTGAATCATGGGAACAACAACTTACCCTAAGTTTATATAAAGATTAGGTAACATCTCTTCCAATAAATAATTGAACATAATGTGCATAGTGTTAGTGGGTTTAGAATATGTGTTTTTCCCAAAATCATGTGTTCAGTTAGAATATGTACACATGAGGTAGATGTGGGATCTAGGGTTTGACACGCGGGAGGAGGTTTATTATGCAATCCGGTCCAGGTAAGTTTGGGAGGAGCTCTCTATTGGAAATGATTACCTGGAGGGAATGTGTCTCTGTATAATCTACTATGGAGGAAGTTGACTTGGAAAAATTATTAGACCCGGTGGATGATGCATTTTGGAGTCAAGATGGAATTTACAAAACTGATGAGGAATATCGTGCAAAACTTCTGTTGAAAAGACGGGTAAAGTACAAGGAAAATCCTTTATTAAATGATAATCCTACGGATGAGACGCTTACAAGACTCCAGCTATAAATATGTGAAATCAAAGGTTATTTGATGGAATTGAGGACCATCAGGATTATCGACAATTTATTTGAAGTGGAAGTGACAAGAGGGATTAAGGTTATGCATTTAACAAAAGAAGCATGGGGATCGGGTCATTCTTTCCCGATGTCACCGAAGTTAGGGCTTAGAACTAAAACAAACCGCCTTCGATCTGAGTAGTAGACTAGGGCTGTGCTTGGTGTTTTGTCTCTACAAGACACAACTCCGGTGAAGGATAAGATTTTTACAGATAACGAAACTAACAACAGAGAAGATACTAGAGGGGTTGTGGGGTCTTAAAGGAGATATTGGGAGACAAAACTATCGAATCCTAGGGAATAGAAGGAGAGGATGGTGTTGGGAAGATACATGGGAAATCAATATGTGTCGTGTTTCTCCTTATGTGTGTTGATTGGTTGTTTTAGTTATTGGGGTCTGTCAAAACAAGAAATAAATTGGTGGGTTGAGGAAAACTGGAAATCTTTGTTGGGATATATCCCAGAACTTCTAGTCTTATTCCGTGGATGGTTTTGCTTCCAGTTCAGAGAGGTGTCTAATGTGGATAATATCCTTGATCAAGTCTAACTGTATGGAACTGGTATTTTAATGATTAAACAATGGACTCATCTTTTTGACCCATAAAAGGATCATATCAGATTTCTCCATTTATGGGTGTTATTACCAGGCTTCCCTCTATTTTTATGGAACTTATAAGCCTTTAAGGAGATTGGCGAATCATTAGGAAATTTTATGCATGTGGATCCACAGGTTTTATCAGGTTAATATAGGAGGGTTGGAAATTTTTTAGTTGAACTTGATTTAGATCAAGGTTTTCCAACGAAACTAGAAATTGATTGGTCTAGTTCTATTTTTCTGGAAAGGATGGATTATTGGAGGATCTCCTTTAGATGCTCGGTCTTTAAGGAAGTGGGGCACTTGAAAAAATAATGTCATGGTTTTTTTAAGAAAAAATTTATTGCTAGCTTTGAAATCAATGTTGTTAAGGAGGTGGATTTGGCTGCGCAAAGGTTTTCGGATGAAATTGTTGATTCACGTGAAGAGGGGGACTCTATTGGTTGTCGAGCCTGATTATCTTCTTGATTTAGAGGTCTTTGTTTTCAACCGTGTTTATACCCCATGAATACTTTGCACCCTAGAAGAATGTACAATCCTTCACGTGGGGGAATGTAGACGGGGCTTACCCCCTCTGCAGGGTCTGAGGGCAAGAGGGCTCTCGAAGGAAAATTTTCCTTGTAAATGTATATTGTAATTTCATTGTAAATCTGGACCGTTCATTATAAGGTCGCAGATCTGACAGTAGAAGTTATGTTAGGGTTTTTTTCCCTAGAAGTCAACCCTATTTTATGAGGAAAATGTATTGTGGTTATGTATCATTGTGAATATTGTAATCTGAGTGAGGAGACTGTGAGAGAAAGAAGATGAAGTTACAATGGGTGTGTTGTAGGTTGTATCCCTTCATTTTCTAGATAATAATGAAGGAAGGACCTGGCAATTTTTCTGGTGGACGTAGACCACACTGGGTGAACCACGCATATCTGTGTCTCTATTGTATTTTGTATATTATGTGTTTTATTTCTTCATTTGTTTTATTTTATTGCTCCATGATCCTGTTTTTCTAGCAACTGGTATCAGAGTGAAAGGTAACTCGTAGGAAAAGAGGGTTCCTGGTTCGAGTGGGAGCAATGGCGGAATATGGAAAGTTTAGGGTCGAGAAATTTAATGGCCAAAACTACCAGTTATGGAAGATGCAGATGGAATATTATTTATATCAGAAGGATCTATTCCTACCATTGGGTGGAATAGAAAATAAGTTGATGGCCATGAAGGACGAAGAATGGGAGGTTCTTGATAGAAAGGCACTAGGAATGATACATCTGAGCCTAACATCATCGGTGGCTTTCAATATTTCGAAATAAAAGACAACTAAAGAGTTGATGGACGCATTGGATAAACTGTATGAAAAACCCTCAGCGTCCAATAAGGTATTTCTAATGAAGAGATTATTTAATATGAAGATGTTAGAAGGTGGTTCTATTGTAGATAATTTAAATGAATTTAATATGGTTACTAATAAACTAAGTTCTGTAAAAGTGGACTTTGATGATGAGGTCAAGGCTCTTATAATCATGTGCTCATTTATAGAAATATGGAACGACTTGGTCATGGTTGTAAGTAACTCTGTCTCTGGTTCAAACACTTTAAAATTTGATGATGTTGTTGGTGTTATCATTAGTGAGGAAATGCAATGGAAAAGCACAGGTGAGACTTCAGCTAATGCGTTAAGCATGGAGAATAGGGGAATATAAAATGATAGAGTAAAGGGCTCAGGGAACCGCAGGAATTATAGGAAGGGCAGATCCAAATCGAGACTGGGAAAGATAGAGTATTAGAATTGTGGAAATAAAGGACATATGAAGAAAGACTACAGAGCTCCAAAGAGATGGACATCAGGAGAAAAATCAGGAAGTAAATGTAACAGGTGATGTGTTACAAGATGCTTTGACTCTTTCTGTAGATAATATTTTTGAGTCTTGGGTAGTAGATTCAGGGGCTTCATTTCATACCACACCCCATAGGAAACATTTTCTAGATTATGTTCAAGGTGATTTTGGACAGGTTCATTTGGGTGATGATGCACCATGCAAAATTGTTGGAATGGGAAAGGTAAAAATAAAGAAAACCAATGGTTGTTGAAAGAGGTAATACATGTCCCAGATCTAAGGAAAAATCTAATTTCAACAAGGCAGATGAAAATTGAAGGTTGGATATCCATATTTATAGATAAGGTGTTGAAGTTCACCAAAGGATCATTGGTGATAGAAAAATGAGAGAAGGTAGGTACATTGTATTTATGTACTGGTAATACTGACTCTTCTATCTCTTTAGCTTCTATAGAAGTGGATACAACAATGTGGAATCATAGGCTTGGACACATGAGTGAGAAGGGGATGCAGATACTTGACAAAATAAATTTTTTCCTAGATCTTAAACAAATTGATTTGGATTTCTGTGAGCATTGTGTTTATGGAAAACAAAAGAGAGCCATATTTCTCAGAGTCAAAAAATAAAAGAAGAGTGAAAGGTTAGAGCTTGTGCATATAAATGTATGAGTAGCTCAAGTATCATCTCTTGGTGGATCTTGTTATTATGTTACTTTTATTGATGATGCAACTAGAAAAACTTGGGTTTATTGCATTCGCCAAAAATTTGATGTTTTTTATTCTTTTAAGAAGTAAAAAGATTTGGTTGAGAATGAGACAGGAAAAATGTTGAAGTGTCTCAGATCCGACAATGGAGGTGAATATTGCAGCAATGAGTTTGATGATTATTGTTCATACCGTGGGATTCGTAGAGATAAGACAGTTCCAGGAACACCACAAGAAAATAGTGTGTCAGAAAGGATGAACATGGCAATCATGGAGCATGCAAGGAGTATGAGATTGCATGTTGGTTTTCCCTTACAGTTTCGGGTTGATGTTGTAGATGCTGTTGTTTACTTAATAAACAAAGGACCTTCAAGCTCTTTGGATGGTGGAATTACAGAGGATTCATGGACAGTTAAAAAGGTAAACTATTCCTTTTTGAAGACTTTTGGTTGTGAATCATTTGTCCATATTGATAAATAAAATAGAATAAAGCTTGAGGAAAAATCCAAGAAGTGTACCTTTATTGGATACGGTGTTAATGATTTTGGTTATCGCTTATGGGATTATGAAAATAAAAAAATCATTAGGAGTAGAGATGTCATATTCAATGAGAAGGTCATGTACAAAGATTAGTTGCAGGGAAAGAAACAGGAAAATGAAAAATCAGAATACAGAGTGCTTGATGAGATCACTGAAAAAGAAATTCCAAAGGAACCAGAAAATCAAAATGTACAACAACAGGAGAAACAGGGACCTCAAACTCCTACAAGTGTTGTTAGAATATCTACCAGGTTAAGTAGACCCCCTGAACGATACTCTCCTTCCTTCTATTGTTTATTGTTGATTGATTCTGGTGAACCAGAATGTTATGAAAAGACAATGCAAGTAGACACCAAAAAGAAGTGGGAGCAAGGAATGAAAGAGGAAATGGATTCCCTGATAAATAACCAAACTCAGGGATTTGGTTCGGTTGCATGCAGGAAAAAGAGCATTGCAGAATAAATGGGTTTACAAGTTGAAGGAAGAATATGGAGGAAAAAAATGGTACAAGGATAGACTTGTTGTAAAGGGGTTTGCACAAAATAAAGGCATACATTTTGATGAAATATTTTCTCCTGTTGTTAAAATGACTTCAATTAGGACTATTTTAAGTCTTGTGGCAGTATAAGATTTTGCATCTTGAACAGTTATATGTAAAAACAACTTTTCTCCATGGGGATTTGGAGGAAGAGATTTATATGCAGTAGCCACAGGGGTATGAGGTAAAAAGGAAAGGAGAATTTGGTATGCAGGTTGAAGAAGAGATTGTATGGCCTAAAGAAAGCTCCAAGGTAGTGGTATTTGAAGTTTTACATGTTTATGACAGAACAAGGTTATAGTAGATGTCATTCGATCACTGTGTTAATTTTAAAAGGCTAGAAAATTGAAGCTATATTATCTTTCTATTGTATGTAGATGGCATGTTTGTTGCAGGGTCTAATATGCAGGATATAAACGTGCTCAAGAAGAAATTATCTAATTCATTTGCAATGAAGGATTTGGGTGCTGCAAAGAAAATCCTTGGTATGAGAATAACAAGAGACAAGAAAAACTGCAAATTGACATTGTCTCAGGGTGAGTACATAGAGAAGGTGTTGGAGAGGTTTAGAATGCATAATGCAAAACCAATTAGTACACCTTTGGCCATCCATTTCAAATTAAATAAGTAAATGTGTCCCAAGACAAAGGAGGAGATATAATACATGTCCAGGGTCCCTTATTCATCAACATTTGGCATTTTTATGTAAGAGATGGTTTGCACAAGACAAGATATTGCACATGCAGTGGGAGTTGTGAGTAGGTATATTAACAATCCAGGTAAAGAAAATTGGGAGGCATTAAAGTGGATTCTTAGGTATTTGAGAGGTACTGCTACTCATGCATTATGTTTTGGAGGATCATACATTGTTCTACAGCGATATGTTGATTCAGATATGGCAGGTGATAAAAATAGCAGGAGGAGAACCATAGGGTATGTTTTTACTATAGGTGGAACAATAGTAAGTTGGATTTCAAAACTACAAAAGGTTGTTTCACTTTCAACAATGGAGGCAGAGTATGTTGCTGCTACAGAGGCTAGTAAAGAGATGATTTGGTTACAAAGGTTTATGGAGGAATTTGGAAAGAAGTAGGAGAATAGCAGGTTGTACTATGACAGTGAGAGTTCCATTCATATTGCAAATAACTTAGCCTTCCATTCGAAGACTAAGCATATAAAACTGATGTATCATTTCATAAGATCTGTCTTGGAAGATGGACATTTGAAGTTGGAAAAGATACACACCAGCCAGAATCCTGCAGACATGTTAACAAAGGGAGTAACCAGGGAGAAACTGAGTTCTTGCTCAGTTTCAGTTTGTCTTCAAACATGAAGATGAATATTAAAAAATTTCCAGGTCCAGGAAGGACCATAGTCGAGCATATACAAAGAGGTGGAGTTGTTGAGATCAGTATCCAAGTGGGAGATTGTTGGTTGTGGATCCTGATTATCTTCCTGATTCAAAGGTATTTGTTTTAGTCATGTTTATACCCCATGAATACTTTACACCTTGAAATAATGTACACTCCTCCATGCAGGGGAGTGCAAAGGGGGGTTACCCCCTCTGTGGGGTCCAGGGGAAAGTGGGCCCTTGAAGGAAAAATTGCCTTGTAAATGTATATTGTAATTTCATTGTAAATCTGGACCGTTCATTATAAGGTCGCATATCTGATGATACAAGTTATGTTAGGGTTTTTTTCCCTAGAATGAAACCGTCTGTTATGAGGGAAATGTATTATGGCTATGTATCATTGCGAATATTGTATTCTGAGTGAGGAGACTGTGAGATAAAGGAGAGGAGGTTATAGTGGGTGTGTTATAGGTTGTATCCCTTCATTTGTTGGATAATAATAAAGGAAGGACCTAGCAATTTCTTTGGTGGACGTAGCCTACACTTGGTGAACCATGTATATCTGTGTCTCTATTGTATTGTGTATTGTCTGTGTTTTATTTCCACATTTATTTTTATTTTATTGCTCCACGATCTTGTTTTTATAATAGACTCCTCATCCTTGGTTGTGACTACCGACTCCTTTATAGGAATCTTATTGGATGGATTTGTTAAGGATCTCAAAAAAATACTGAAGATGCTAAATTTCTATGGTCCTTGTGGAAATAGACAACTTTTCTAGGACATTGTGAAGTTGGATGGCTTACCGAAAGTGCCTACTTTAATTTTGGGAGGTGACTTAAACTTTACTATTTACACTAGGGAAGTTTG
The DNA here is from genome assembly GCA_009831015.1 of Picea engelmannii. NCBI lineage: Eukaryota > Viridiplantae > Streptophyta > Pinopsida > Pinales > Pinaceae > Picea > Picea engelmannii. The sequence continues at coordinate 164,853 of ML810434.1, forward strand.
GGGCTCTTTCTCTAGGACTGATCCTATGGATTCCTTCTTGAATCAATTGTTTCAAGAGGAAGGATTAATATATGTGGAACCTGTTAAATTTCTTTCGATGTGGAGGAATGGAAGAGGAGAGCAAGATTTTATTACTAATAGATTGGATCATTTTTTAATTAATGAAAATTTGGCATTGTCTGGTCACATATATAGATCATGGGTGGTAAATGTTGAGATCTCTTACTACATTCCTGTGGTTTTTCAATTGGATCAAGAACAAGAAAATATTAGTTATCCTTTTAAATTCAATTATGTTTGGTTGACTGAACCAGATTTTGGAAGTTAGTGCGAACTAATTGGGAAATGTTAGTGGGTTCATAAATCATTTCCCCAATGGACTCACTAGTACAAAATCTAAAAATTCTAAAATCATTGGTCATTGGATGGGAGAGAAACAAAAAAAAAAATTCTAAGGTGGAACTAACCCAGTTAGAAGTGGATTTAGACCTTCTTTACACTGAATATCCAGGAGGTTTTGAGAGGGATGAAGATAAAGCTTTGGTTTTATAGAAAGAAAAAAGGAAATGGGAACTTTTAAAGCAGGAGGAAGAAACTTGGAGACAAAAGAGTAGGATAAATTGGCTTGCATCGGTAGACAGGAATACAAAGTTTTTTAATTCCTTTGTAAACTATAGAAAACAGACTAATGCCATTTGGGATATTAAAAAGTTGGATGGATCCATAATTACAAGTCAAAAGGAATTAAAAATGGAATCAATAGGATATTTATGGAATATCTTCAAAGCTGGGGAGAATCTCTCTATAGTACAAAAATTGGATGTTATTAGAGTTTATCCTAGAATATTTTCTGTGGAAGAAGGATAGAGAATTGCAGATCTTGTATTACTATCTGAGGTGTTGACAAATTTGAAAGGGTTTGTTGTTTCAAAAAGTCTTGGGACAGATGATTGGACTGTTGAATTATTTTTGGAGTTCTTTGATCTTTTGGGTCCTGAATGGTTGGTTGTGGTGGAGGAGTCTAGAATAAAAGGAAATGCTACCGGAGTCCTCAATGTAACCTTTCTAGAAATTATTCCGAAAAGGGATAAGCTCAATTCCTTCGAAGGATTTAGACCCATTTCTCTGTGTAACTTGACATATAAGATAATTACAAAAATCATTTCTACTAAAATTAAATCGTTCCTTTCAACAGGTATTTCAAAGGAAAAATTTGGCTTCTTGGAGGGTAGGAAAATCACAGATGTCGTTGGAGTGGCACAAGAAGCTTTGCACAGTACAAAGGTAAAAAACTCAAAAGAATTGGTCTTGAAATTAGATATGATGAAAGCCTATGATAGGGTAGATTGGGGTTTTCTAACATTAGCTTCAGATTGGTCTAAGCCTAGAAGCAAGTGATTGGATTATGGGCTCTGTAAGTTCTGCAAATTTCTTTTTCTTAATTAATGGAAGTCCTTCCAGGTTTTTAAGAAATTCTAGAGGATTGAGGCAAGGTTTCCCTCTTTCTCCACTATTGTTTTTACTTATTATTGAAGGACTTAGTAGAATTATTCTGAAGCTTGTTGAAGAAGTTAAATCTGAAGGAGTCTTGGTTGAAAATGGAATTAGAATTACACACTTACTCTTTGTGGATGATGTTATATTATTTGGGAATGGTATTCTCTAAGAATGATGAGATTTAAAGGGGGCACTTGACTTGTTTTGTAATGCTACTAGTATGTCCTTCAGTTCACAAAAGTCACTTTTTTTAGAACCGGGATGGATAGGGGAGGAGCTCTTACTTTTAAAAGGAATTATGCCTTATGGGGTAAAATATCTAGATGAAGGTTTTAAATATTTGTGTTTCTTTATTAAACCAAATTGTTATACTTTTTTTTATTGGAGTTGGTTGCTAAAAAAAATTGAAAAAAAAAATTCAAATTGGAGTCATAGATGGCTCACCTTAGGAGGAATGTTTACTCTTGTAAAATAAGTATTAGAAAGAATTATTGTCTATTGTATTTCTATGGATAATATCCCTACATGTATTTTAAATAGAATAAGAAGAAGGATGTTCATCTTTTTATGGACTGGAAAAAAAAGAAAAAGAAAGTATACATCTGGTAAATTGGAAAAGGATTGCCAAACAAAAAAATAAAGGAGGTTGGGGCATAAAAAACATATTTTGGTTTGTAAAATATTTGGAAACAAAGATCCTTTCGAGGAGTCTAATGGTTCCAGGACATTCACATGAAGTGATTCTTAAGAAGTACTTGAAAAATAAATCAGTAGTGGATTGGTTTAGGGAAGGGAGAACGAATTTGAAAGTTATTTCAAACTGTTGAAGAGCACTCATTTCTTCTTTTCCTATCATTACAGATTGGCTTGTTTGTAAACTAGGGAATGGTTGGGATATTAGGATAGGTGTGGATCTAAAAATTGGAGCGTAATCCTTTTATAAATTGTATATGAATTTAATAAGTACTCTTCACACAAAAGGTATACAGTTATTGGCTCATGTAGTTTCTCTAGTTAATGGTGTTTTAAATATTTCTAGCTGGAAAAGTGCAAAGATGCTTGGACTAGCTGGAGAATAGAAAGAGGAATGAGAAAATTATGTGAAGGGACTAAATTGGTCTGGTTTTGAGTTAAATGATGAGACTAATACTTTAGTCTAGTCTTGGGATACTAAAGGAGGAAAAGTTAATGCAAAACATACCTATGAGGTACAATGTTTAGATGACCATGAGTTAATTTCAAAGGAGTGGTTTTTAGATCTTTGGAATTGGAAGTTGCCTTTGAGAATACAATTATTTAGTTGGTTTATGTTTGAAAATAGAATATTAACTTGGGATAATTTTTCAAAAAGAGGATTGATTGGCCCAAGTAGATGTGTAATCTGTGGAGAAAGGGAGGAATCATTGAATCATTTGATGGTTGACTATTTGTTCACCAAAGAGGTTTGGAAATCTATCTTAAATTAGTTTCATTTATAGAGATATTGGGGAGGAGGACTCTTATGTGAATGTTTTCAAGTTTGGATCAAGGAGATGGATTATTGGGTTATTGGATATAATTACCTTGCTATATTTGTTGGGAGATTTGGAATCATAGAAATATGATTATATTTGAAGAACATAATCTATCTTTGGCCAGGGTCTGTAACAGAATAATGCAAGATTTGGGCGGAAAAAAAAAATCCAGACTGCTCAACTTCAAAGAATTACTAGGCCTCCTTTATTGGATTGGAATCTAGTTGTTGGTTTCTTTGACGAAGCCTCACAATGTGAGGGTTTGAAATGTGGTGCATGAGTTATCTTAAAGTGTCCATATTTGGGTGTTTATAGTCTTAGAATGAATTGTGGTCTTGGAACCAATATAAGAGGTGAAATTTTGGCTCTTTGGAGTATCTTTTTCTTTTCTCAATACTAACATATTACTTTCTTACAATTGGTTGGAGATTCAAAGGTAATAGTTGAATGGTTTTCCTTTAAAAATAATATACAAGTGATTAATATACAACCATGGATGTCAAAAATTCGATAGATGAGTGAAAAGTTTTAGAATTTGAAAGTTCAACATGTTTGTAGGGAATACAACAAGGAAGTTGATCAGTTGTCAAATAAGGCATTATAGTTGGAAGAAGGTGTCTTATTTTATGAAAAAGGGACTGGAATACATACAAATCGTTTTAAAAGAATGGAAATAGTATAAACCTTATTTATTATACATGACATGTTTCACATTAAGTAACTACCTACTAACTATCTAATGGGCTATGTAATGTTTTTTCAAGTGTTTTTGTTCTAATTGGGGTTCTACTCATAAGAGGTTTCCCCCTTGAAGAGGCTCGTGAACATTTTTCTCTCGTTTTTAAATATTTAATACAAGGGTTATATTTCACATTATTCATTTAATTGTCTCCTCTATATGATTTTATGCATTTATATTTCTTTGAATACCATGTTTGTGATTCAATTTTAAGGGTTATGGATAATTGAAATAGGAATCAAAGTTGTTTCTTAGGAAAGAAGTGGAATAAATTTTCCTTTCTTTTTTTTCTACAAATTTTCAAGGGGAAAAATAAGGTAATGAAATTTAGACCCATTTCTAGTAATTTTGTGTAGAATATGAAGAAAATAGTTGCAGATATGAGTTCTTCTTGAAACAATACCCAAGTTCAAAACATTGTTGTTCTAAACAGAGTTTGGAAAGTGAAGATACCATTGGTTTAAAATCAATTATTTTAAGGTTTTTTTTATGATGGGTATGCATATTGCAGAGGAGATATCTTTTAACAGAGTTCCTATATTTATTCCAAACTAGTGTCAGTAGATCCAAAGTGATTGCAACATTTCATAATTCTGACCATAATATAGATTCTATTCAATATTGAGGGAGTTATGATTATTTCAAATCTACCATTAGAAAACCTTAGCCAAACAAAGAACCTCCATTGACAATTAAGTTATTTTTCACCTATATTTGAGATTTTTTCTGGCTAGAGACATGTTCTAGTGTCTTTAAATAACACACTGATTTGTATTTAATTTATTAATCCTATAGTTGGGGAGGAATACATGTAGAAAATACAATAATTCATGTGGTTGGACACCCTTGTAACATTTGTTGTACCCCTTCAAGTAGTACCAAATCAAACAATACATGTACCCTTGGGTATATCAAAATTCCTATAGGTGAATCTGAAACCATCCCTACATAATATTGTTGGCCATATTGTTACTATAGTACACCTAGAACAACACTCAGGGAGATCACTCTCTGTTCCCTGGGAATCAGGTAGTATGGGTAAGGGTATGGTCTAACCTCCTTAGTTAGTACCTTAAGATATTGCGCTAAGTATTGCTGATAGAAACCCACATGTATATAAAAACTCTATGACACCTCACAATTATTTATCCTTGGTACCCGAGAAACCCTAGCCTCTACAACATAGGACATGAAATTATTATATAAAGTGAACTCTCAAGAATTTTGGAAATCCAAGGAATCCATGTTGACCACTCCTAATGGCTTGGATAAAGACTCAACAATATAGACAACTAGTACATTGACCTTGACTCCACAATTGGTGAAATATAATCCGTTGTTGAGAAATACGGTCAAAATATTTATGAAATCAACTCAATCATCCGCCACTTGGAAAGTTGGGTTACTCCAATAGTAGATATGAGACAAAAACTCGATTGATTCACAGTCCAACTCTTTCCCCTTAAAACCAATTGGTAAGAGAATCACATGGATATACCTAGTGAGGAATCTTCCAAAGATGAAGAATCTTAGAATAAATCACCCTTTCATTATCCTCATATCACTAAACCACCCTTTCATGATAACAATAAGTGTCATTGCTTTCCCAAAGTATATATGAACAAGTTTGATACATCTAAGCACACTAGTTGGGTTACCCAGGTGGAACACTACTTTTCCCTCTATAACATTACTGATGACATAATGAAACTTATAGTGATTAAATATTATAATTGGATCAAGAATGATGGATATGGTGGAAATGGCATAAGAAATATTTTGTGGGATACATTTCCTGGAGTTAGTTTGTGAAATCCATTTAAGCTTGTTTACAATGAGATGCTCAATATTTGGGAAGGATGACCGAATTGCACCAAACAAACACGATTGTAGAATTTATCACAAATTTTAAGTAGTTTTCAATCCACAAAGAGGGATTGACCAATTCTTTTTATAAATAATATTCCATTAGTGTTTTCAAAGAAGATATTAGAGAACAAGTCATGATACAGTGCCCAACTACTTGGTTGGAGGCCTCTTAGCAAGATTGAGAAAATAAGATGATGATAAATGTGTAGGGAAAAATATTTTCTTTCATTTCCCACACTCACCCCTCTTCGGCCTTGAAAAAATCACCCTTTCTTTCTCCATTCTTGAAATTCCATATGTTTTCCCCGACCAAAATGGGAGAATGCCAAAATCACCTCAAAATTTTCTATAATTGGATGAGAGGTATTTCACATAACATAAATGTAGATACCATAAATTATTTCAAATAGACGTGTCCTCCCCCACCCATTCAGAAGACATACAGGAGAAAGAAATTCTTGAACTCAAATATGTAGACACCACCCCTCCTCTTCATGAAGAACCATCCCTAGAAGCTCCTCGGGAGGAACCCCTACTTTCCCTTCATGATTTATATAGGAATTTTCAATCCTCAAACCTTCAAATTGATAGGCTATATCAAGAGCCAAAAGGTGATTGTTTTGATTCATAATGGTTATTGATGTATTTATAATAAGAAAGGTACTTCCACATAGGCTTGGTGTCTAGGATGTGGAATTTATCCTTGTAACCTCTCAGAACCTTAGGAAATTCACTTTACGAGTAAATAATTAAAGAGAATGACCTTTTAGAATTAATGTGAGATGAATTAAGTTAAATTCCTAAGTTTTGGAATTAGTAACTTAAGCGAGTTGAATAAATCCCATCCATTAGATCTAAAGTGAATGTGAGATTATATCTTAATCATTGATCACTTTGGAGGAGATATAGTGTTAGAAAAAAAGGATCGCAAAGCAATAAAATAAAACAAATGCAGAAATAAAACATAGAAGATACACAATACAATAGAGACATAGATATACGTGGTTCACCCAGTGTGTGATATGTCCGCAAGAGAAATTATGAGGTCTGTCATTTATTATTATCCAGCAAATGAAGGAATACAACCTACAACATACCCTCTATAACTTCCTCTTCTTTCTCTCACAGTATCCTTTCTTAGAATACAATATTCGCCATGATGCATAGCCACAATACATTTACCTCATAAAAGAGGGTTTCCTTCTAGGGAAAAAAAACCCTAACATAACTTCTACCATCATATCTGTGACCTTATAATGAACGGTCAATATTTACAATGAAATTACAATATACATTTACAAGGCAATTTTTCCTTTAAGGGTCTGCTTTCCCCCGGTACCCGTAGAGGGGGTAAGCCCCCTCTGCACTCCCTCGTGTGGAGGAGTGTACGTTCTTTCGGGGTGTAAATTCTTCATGGAGTATAAACACATCTGAAAACAAATACCTCTGAATCAGGAAGATAATCAGGCTCCACAACCAACAATCTCCCACTTGGAGATTGATCTCAACAACTCCATTATTGTTGTATCTGCTAGATTATGAACCTTCTTGGACCTGGAAAATTTCTCATCTTCACCTTCATGCTTGAATACCAACTAAAACTGAATAGGAACTAATTTTCTCCCTGGTTACTCACTTAGTTAACATGTTTGTAGGATTTTGGCTAGTGTGTATCTTTTCCAACTTCAAATGTCCATCTTCCAAGATGGATCATATGAAATGGTACCTGATATGTATATTCTTAGTATTCAAATGGAAGGTTTTGTTCTTTGCAAGATGAATGACACTCTCACTATCACAATACAACATGTTATTCTCCTTCTTCTTTCTCAATTCCTCCATAAACCTCTGTAACCAAATCATCTCTTTACTAGCCTCTGTAGCAGCAACATACTCTGCCTCTATTGTTGAAAGTGAAACAACCTTTTTCAATTTCAAAATCCAAGTTAATGTTGTTCCACCTACAGTAAAAACATACCATGTGGTGTTCATCCTTATATCTTTATAACCTTCCATATATGAATCAACATATCCCTGTAGAAAAATGACCGAACCTTCAAAACATAATGCATGAGTAGAAGTATCTCTCAAATACCTGAGAATCCACTTTACTTTCTCCCAATGTTATTTACCTGGATTGTTCATATGCCTTCTCACAAATCCCACTACATGTGCAATAACTGGTCTTGTGCAAAACATCACATACATCAAGCTGCCAACTGTTGATGAATAAGGGACCCTAGACATGTATTCTATCTCCTCATGTGTCTTGGGACACATTTCCTTCATTAATTTGAAAAGGCTTACCAAAGGTGTACTAACTGGTTTTTCATTCTGCATTATAAACCTCTCCAACACCTTCTCTATGTACTCACTCTGAGACAATGTCAATTTGTGATTTTTCTTGTCTCTTGTTATTCTCATACCAAGGATTTTCTTTGCAGTACCCTAATCCTTCATTGCAAATGAAATAGATAATTTCTTCTTGATCACATTTATATCCTGCATATTAGACCTTGCAACAAGCATGTCATCTACATACAATAGCAATATAATATAGCTTCCATTTTCTAGCCTTTTAAAATAAACACAGTGATCAAAATGCCATCTACTATAACCTTGTTCTATCATAAACCTGTAGAAATTCAAATAGCACTACCTTGGAACTTGATTTAGGACATACAAGCTCTTCTTCAACCCGCATACCAAATTTCCATTCCCTTTGACCGCATACCCCTATGGTTGTTGCATATAAATCTCTTCCTCCAAATCCCCATGGAGAAAAATTGTTTTTACATCTAACTGCTCAAGATGCAAATCTTCTACTTCCACAAGACTTAAAATAGTCCTAATTGAAGTCATTTTAACAATAAGAGAAAATATTTCATCAAAATATATACATTTCTTTTGTGAAAACCCCTTTACAACAAGTCTAGCCTTGTACCACTTTTTTCCTCCACCTTCTTCCTTCAACTTGTAAACCCATTTATTCTGCAATGTTCTTTTTCCTGCAGGTAACTGAACCAAGTCCCAAGTCTGGTTATTTACCAAGGTATCCATTTCCTCTTTCATGCCTTCCTCCCACTTCTTTTTGGTGTCTAGCTACATTGCCTCTTCATAACATTCTGGTTCACCAGAATCAACCAATAATAAATAATACAATTAAGGAGAGTATTGTTCAGGGGTTCTACTTAACTTGGTATATCTTCTAACAACACTTGCAGGAGTTTGAGGTACCTACTACTCCTGTTGTTGTACATTTTGATTTTCCTGTTCCTTTGGAATTTCTTTTTCAGTGATTTCATCAAGCACTGTGTTTTGTGGTTTTTCCTTTTGCTGTTTCTTTCCTTGCAACTAATCTTTGTACATGACCTTCTCATTGAATATGAAATATATACTTCTAATTATTTTGTTATTTTCATAATCCCATAAGTGATAACAAAAATCATTAACACTTTATCCAATAAATGTACACTTCTTGGATTTTGCCTCAAGCTTTGTTCTATTTTCTTTATCAATATGGAAAAATGATTCACACCCGAAAGTCTTCAAAAAAGAATAGTTTACCTTTTTACATGTCCATGCCTCCTCTATAATTCTACCATCCAAAGAGCTTGAAGGTCCTCTGCTTATTAAGTAAACAACAATATCTACAAAATCTTCCCAGAACTGTAAGGGAAAACCAACATGCAATCTCATACTCCCTGCACGCTCCATGATTGTCATTTTCATCCTTTCTGACACACCATTTTCTTGTGGTGTTCCTGGAATTGTATTCTCTCTACGAATCCCATGGTATGAACAGTAATCATTAAACTCCTTGCTGAAATATTCCCCTCCATTGTTTGATCTGAGACATTTCAACCTTTTTCCTGTCTCATTCTCAACCAAAGATTTCCATTTCTTAAAAGTATCAAAAACATCAGATTTTTGTCGAATGCAATAAACCCAAGTTTTTCTAGTTGCATCAACAATAAAAGTAACATAATAACAAGAGACACCAAGAGATGATACCTGATCTAGTCCCCATACATCTATATGCACAAGCTCTAACCTTTCACTCTTCTTTTCTTTTTCGACTCTGAGAAATCTAAATCTCTTTTGTTTTCCATAAACACAATGCTCACATAAATCCAAATCAATTTGTTTAAGATATGACAAAAAAAATATTTTTTGAAGTATCTACATCCCCTTCTTACTCATGTGTCCAAGACGATTATTCCACAGTGTTGTATCCACTTATGTAGAAGATAAAGAGATAGAAGAGTCAATATTACCATTACATAAATACAATGTACCTACCCTCTCTCATTTCTCTATCACCAATGATCCTTTGGTGACCTTCCACACCTTATCTGTAAATATGGATATACAACCTTCACTTTCCAACTACCCTGTTGAAATTAGATTTTTCCTTAGATCTGGAACATGTCTTAACTCTTTCAACAACCATTGGTTTCCATTGCTTTACTTTATTTTTACCTTTCCCATTCCAACAATTTTTCATGGTGCATCATCACCCAAATGAATCTGTCCAAAATCACCTTGACCTTAATCTAGAAAATGTTTCCTATGGGGTGTGGCACGAAATGAATCCCTTGAATCTACTACCCAAGACTCAAAAGTATTATCTACAGAAAGAATCAAAGCATATTGTAACACATCACTTGTTACATTTGCTTCCTGATTTTTCTCATGTTGTCTAGCTCTTTGTTTCTTTGGAGATATGCAGTCTTTCTTCAGATGTCCTTTCTTCCCACAATTCCAACACTCTATATTTCCAAATATGGATTTGGATCTTCCCTTCCTAGAATTCCCGTGGTTCCCTAGGCCCTTTCCTCTATCCTTTTGTCTTCCCCTGTTCTCTCGTGTTTAACATCATCAAATTTTAAAGTGTTTGAACCAAAGACAGAGTTAATTATAGCCATGACCAAGTTGTTCCATCTTTTTGGCAATGAGCACAATATTAGAAGAGCCCTGACCTCATCATCAAAGTCCAATTTTACAGAACTTAGATGATTAGTAACCATATTAAATTCATTTAAATGATCTGCAATAGACCCACCTTCTAACATTTTCATATTAAATAATATCTTCATTAGAAAGACCTTATTGGACGACGAGGGTTTTTCATACAGTTTAGCCAATGTGTCCATCAACTCCTTCATTGTATTTTCTTTCGAAATATTGAAAGCCACCGATGTTTCCATGCTTATCCATATCGTTCCTAGTGCCTTTCTGTCAAGAACCTCCCATGGTTATGTATATTGATTTGAAGTTGTGCATGAATTTGTAATGCTTTTGTTTGTTGTGTTGACTTGTAATTGTGATGATTTTGAATGTGTATATTTAATGTAGGTTTGCTTAAGCTTTATGTTCCATTGTATTTGAAGTTCTTCGGTCTTCATGGCCATCGGATTCTTTTCTATTCCACCCAATGGTAGGAATAAACCCTTCCGATATAAATAATATTTCATCTACATCTTCCATAACTTGTAGTTTTGACCGTTAAATTTCTCAACCCTAAAATTTCCATCTTCCTTCATTGCTCCCACTCGAACCAAGAACCTTCTTTTCTTGTGAGTTACCTTTCTCTCTGATACCAGTTGTTAGAAAAACAGGATCGCGGAGAAATAAAATAAAACAAATGCGGAAATAAAACACAGAAGATACACAATAATATAGAGACACATATATAAGTGGTTCACCCAGTGTGGGCTATGTCCACTAGAGAAATTTTTAGGTCCTTCCTTTATCATTATCCAACAAATGAAGGGATACAACCTACAACATACCCGTTGTAAATTCCTCTTCTTTCTCTCACAATCTCATGTCTCAGAATAAAATATTCACCATGATGCATAGCCACAATACATTTCCCTCATAAAAGAGGGTTTCCTTATAGGGAAAAAAAACCCTAACATGACTTCTACCATCATATCTGTGACCTTATAATGAACGGTCCAGATTTACAATGAAATTACAATATACATTTACAAGGAAAATTTTCCTTCGGGGGCTTCGCCCTTGAACCTCCATTGGGGAACGTTGTCCCTTGAACCCTCATTGGGGGCCTACTTTCCCCTGGACCCCACAGAGGGGGTAACCCCCCTCTGCACTCCCTCGCGTGGAGGAGTGTACATTCTTCTCGAGTGTAAAGTCTTCATGGGGTATAAACACGGCTGAAAACAAAGACCTTTGAATCAGGAAGATAATCAGGTTCCACAACCAACATATAGGGGTTTCTATTTAGGATTAAATATACATCATAAAATGAAGCCTAGGTGAGAGGATGAGACACACAAAGAGTACATAGGAACAAAGAGGGATTATTTTCTCATGTACTTGTGTCACACACAAAGTGAGGAGATCTCATTGAGTGGGTGAAGAGTATTTCATCCAAGTGTGAGTGAGAACAGATGAGGAAAAGTGAAAAGGGGCAACAAGGGAGATAGTATCCAGGTGAGATAGGTTTTTGATGCATTGTATTCCTCTCATGGGCCATTATTCCAAGATGGGAGGGCAAGATTTTATCTAATAAAATCAAACTTAGGTTTGGTTTTCCCTTCAGGGTTTTTCTAGGAGTTTTTACCCATAAATATATTGTGCAATGTGTTGGTTTATTTTTGTATGCCACCACTAATGTTTTGTTAAAACATAACTATGCATTTAATAAACAAAGTGATTTTACTTTGAGTTAAGTGACAGGGGCTAGGTTCAGAGAAAATAACATGGTATCAAAGTTATGGTTTTGAAAGAAATCAGATTTGCGGAGATCAAGATTTGCAACATGATTTTTTTTTTTAATATTGTAGGTATGAGGGAACATTATTTTTTTTAGGTTTGCAAGTTGCAAGTAAAAACCAAAAATAAAAAAGAGACAACAACGAGAATTTTTTTACAGTGGAATTTTTTTTACTCGAGCTGGAAAGAAGAAATTGATTTTTTTTAAAGAGAGGCAGACGTATGAAATGACCCCCATACAGATCCTTTGTATGGGTTGTACGTCATATGACCACATGTATGCAGAGATATATGCAATGGAATGATTCATGAGTTGTGAAGGTTCGTGTGTGTTCGACGCTAGGACATGACAACCACCAAGTGTGAGAGCAGTCAGGTTGTGGATGATGAGATGAGGTTTGGTAGTGACTCAAGTTGAGAATCTACATATTGTAGTTTTCATGAAGACACCCACGAGTTCTCAGAGCTCAGAATATCCTCCAAGCAGAGGTTATGTGCGGTAATCGTGCTAAGAAGATATGCAAGTGCAGCTAGCCATGACAAAGGCTGAGTGGATTCTGGGACTAAGTGGAGGTGGATCCAACATGAGAGGATCTGTCAGTAGTGGCATGAAGAAAGAGTCAACAAGGAGAGGGATAAGGTCACAAGAGTGCATTCGGCAACCACAACTAGTCATAGCCACCTACTAAGTGAAAGAGGAAAGTGTGCATGAAGGAGGAGAAGTTGAGTGTAGCGATAAAGGATTATTGCAGGTGGATGAGGACAACTTGTAGAGGTTAGCTCAGTCACAAGCCAGCCGAAAATCCAACAGGAATATGCCACACAAGAAGTTGGGACAAGAAAAGTCGACCAACCAATCATTCAACCAGCTAGGCTACTGGGTCATTTGTAAACCATAGAGGGCATCAAGTATAAAATTCGGGTAGTGTGCAGGCACACCAGGAAGCATGAATAACTATCGGGAAGGCCCAACAGAGCTTCGATAAATGGGAAGAGGTATAGGTAGAAGGGATTATTCCCGAGAAGAGGGAAATAAGTTCAGGTAGTGGGAAACAAATTCTGGAAGTGGGAAACAAATCCAGGAAGCATGCAGTAGAGTTAGGGGAGTGGGAAGTGGGTCCTAGGAAGGGATCTGGGAAGTCGGTGAAAGTCTTCAAAGAAGGATTCGAGCAAGATTGAATGGATATCTTTCTATTCAGAGGGAGAAACTAATCAGGTGGATTGGAGAGAATACATGGCGGTAGATCTTATAACGAAGACAGAGCCACCTTTAGGTGATAGAAGTACCTCCCTCGCTAAGAGGGAGTGTGGATGTATTTGGCATCAAACATGTACTTCCACATATGATCGATGTCTAGCATGTGTAAGTCATCCTTGTAACCTCTTAGAACCTTAGGAAATTCACTTTATGAGTCAATAATTAAAGAGAATGACCTTTTAGAATTAATGTGAGATTAATTAAGTTAAATTCCTAAGTTTTTGCATTAGTAACTTAAGTGAGTTGATTAAATCCTAGTAATTAGATATAAAGTGAATGTGAGATTAGATCTTAGTCGTTGATCACTTTGGAGGAGATATAAGGTTTTGGATTTCGTGTTAACTCAACATGATAAAAGGAATCCTAGGTGAGAGGATGTGACACACAGAGAGTACATAGGAGCAAAGAGGGATTATTTCTTCATGTACGTGTGTCACAAACAAAGTGAGGAGATCTCATTGAGTGGGTGAAGAGTATTTCATTCAAGTGTAAGTGGGTAGGGTTGAGGAAAAGTGCAAAGGGGAAGTAAGGGAGATAACATCAAGGTGGGATAGGCTATCATTGCATTGTATTCCTATTATGGGACATTATCCTAGGATTTTATCTAATAAAATAAAACTCTGATTTGGTTTTCCCTTAGGGGTTTTTCCAAGGGTGTTTACCTAGAAATATCCCATGCAATGTGTTGGTTTATGTTTTTATGCTTTTGCTAATGTTTGGTTAAAACCTAGCTGTGCATTTAATAAATATAGTAATTTTATTTCGAGTTAAGTGTGGGGTGCTAGGTTTCAAAGAAATTAACAATGGTGGCACTCACAATTTTATTCATAGACGAGTGGATGAAGAAACCCATTGTTATGTCCACATAGTGCACAATTTTTTAAATTATAAAAGCTAATGGAGGTATGATGAAATGTTGCAACAAATGTGAAATTGTGAAACTTCAAATTGGGGACTATCAACTCAAAACTCATATGTTCACTATTGAAATTGGTGGTTGTGATGTAGTTCATGGTGAAAAATGGATACACACTTTGGGACTAGTTACCATAGATTTCAAGGAATTATACATGATATTTAGTAAATATATCCATACACATACCCTCAAGGGGAGTTAACATAGAGAATCTCTTGAAGAAAGGACACTCAAGTATTGTTTCCTTATTCAATTCCATCTAATTAATGGATAGCCCGACATAGGAAATGAATCTTGACTTGCAATTGGCCTTAGACAAACATCAACAAGTATTTGAAAAACCCCGTTGATTACCCCCCTCACATGTTATTCCCTTGAATCTAAGCAATCAACCATTAAATGTGCCATCCTTATAGGAACCATTTTGTTCAAAAGAATAAAATTGAAAGGATTATTCATGAACCATTAGAGGTAGGTGTTATTCATTCCAATAATAGTCCTTACTCATCATTGGTGGTGTTGGTATAGAATAAAGAAGGAAATTGGTGCATGTGCCTGATTTCTATGCTCTTAATAAGTTGACTATCAAAGACAAATTTCCCATCCTAGCTATTGATGATATTTTGGATGAGCTCCATGGTGCCAATTTGTTCACCTAAACTTGACCTTCGTTGAGGATACCACCAAATCAGGCTGAAGGAGGGGAATATTCATAAGACAACTCTCCACACAGGTGAAGGAAATAATGTGTTTTTAGTGATGCCATTTGGAATTTGTGATGCCTCGACTAACCTTTAAATCCTCATGAAAAATATTTTTCTTGTCGTTCCTTCACAAAGGTTTTCTTGTATTCTTTGATGATATCTTGATCTACAACAAAACTTGGGACGCCCATGTGGAGCATGTTGATAAAGCCTTGCAACTCCATAGGGACCACCAATTGTTCGTTAAACATACCAAATGTGATTTTGGTTCTTTATAGGTAAAATAATTAGGTCACATTGTTAGCCAAGATGGGATGCGAGCGGATCTCAAGAAAATTGAGGCAATGAAAGATTGTTCGTGATTCAAAACCTTGACGAGATTACGTGGTTTCTTATGACTTACTAGATAGTACAAAATTTTTGTGAATAATTATGGACAAATTGCAACCCCCTTAAAAACCCCACTAAAATATAACACTTTTCTATGGAATAAAACAACAGAGTATACCTTTTCCACTTTAAAGGAATCCATGTGTACTATACTCGCCTTAGTAGTGCTTGTTTTCACTAGTACTTTTGTCTTGGAATGTGATGCATTGGGAAGAGGTATCAGTGTCATGTTTATGTAAGAGGGGAATCCATTGGCATTTACTACTAGGTGCTTTTGCAAGAGAAATTTTGGCAAGTCTACCTATGAGAAAGATATTATGGCCATCCTTCAGACAATTTATATTTGGTGTCAATATCCCATTTGGAGGAACTTCAAGATCAAGATCAATCATCATACTTTGATGCATTTTTTGGAATAGAAGTTATCATCCCTAAAGAATCACAAGTGGGTCACTAAGATGGTTGGGTTTGATTATGAGATAATTTATAAGAAATGCAAAGAGAATGAAATGGATTATAGTTTGTCTAGGAAATATGAGGAGAACAATTCTCTCTTTGTCTCATCCTTCCTTGTACCTGATTGTATCATTGAATCCCACCAAGAATGGTTGGATCATTGAATCCTACCTGTTAGCACTAATAATGTTTTTAGCACCTGGACATCATCCAACATCTCCAAGGGTCGATTTTAAAAGGAAGATTTATCATTTATTAACCTCATTTCCATTTGCAATTATGCGTTGCAAACATCACTGCATGCTACAAACTTGATTGTGCACTACAAACATCATTGTGTGTTGCAAACTTGATTGTGCGCTACAAACTTCACTGTGCACTGCAAACTCAATTGCGCGCTGCAAACTTCACTGCGTGTTGCAAAATTCATTGCGCACTGCAAACTCAATTGTACACTGCAAACTTCACTACGCACTGCAAAATTCACTATGTGATGTGAACTCAGTTGTGTGCTACGAACTCGACTGTGCACTAGTACACAAAAAAATCATATTTTCATCATAACTTTTAAATTCTGATCTGGGTTCCTCTGAAATTTGGTGTGGAGATAAATCATAATATCATTGACTTTCTGACCAAAACTCAGCCTGACCCAGTTCGTATTTTGGGAGAAAAGTTGAAATCGTCACCTACAGGAAAGTTTGCAACGAATCCTAAAATTGTGTTGCAAACTCTAACAGTCTGATAAATCTGAGCTGTAGGAGGGTTGCCACCTGTCTAAGGAGGTTCATATGGGTTATTAGATATCATTTAGACACCAAGGGACACTTGTACCTAAGATTCAGCTCCACTAAATCTACATCCAATGAGCTAGCTGCAGTTGCATTTGTTATAAAAGACAGTTTCCATGAATCAAGGAATTAGTTGTGACCTCTAATGCGTAGAGTAGGCTGCGACCTATTTTCCACATATCTCTAAGGCATAGAATCCAATGCATAGAATAGGTTGTGACCTCCTAGAGAAATTATTGATGTAATTTTCTATTTAATGAGGGAGAGGAGTCCAAATAGAGATGGGAGAGAGTTAGGGGAGAGCTTGAGACAATTTAGCTCTGTATGTCGATTTGTAAGCCTGCTAGGCATATCAGAATGTAACATTTATGCCATTAGATATTCATGATAGTTGTTACTATCAGATTTTGTTTTCTTTGTTTTACATTTTATATTTGCATCTTGCTTGAATGAATTTAAGACATTGAGGATCAATGGTTGTCCATGGTTAGGAGATTCATTGGATGCAAAGGATTTGCAGTGATTGCCTTCTTTCATGATTTATGTTCAAGTATTCTTTTTATTCATTTTGCAAAGAGGATCGTTGTTTGATGACTATCTCTTCTTAGTGTTATCTACTTCATTATTTTGTTCATCATTATATAGTCCTTTTGTCTAGTAGGCAGCTTGATTTCCTTTGATCTGCAGAATGTTATGACTCCATGCCCAATGGAATGTCTTTGCAGACAGTTTACTTCTCTCTTTATAATCCCCCAACCATAATATTGATTCAATTATTCAAATTCTATTGGGTATTAGGCTTGTTCTTAAAGAAATCTAAGAACGAATTCTAGTGCTAACATTTTTTACATTGTTGCTAGGGACGAAGTTGAATATTTTCCCTAGGAGAATGACAAATCTAAGATCCAGTCTTTTATGGTGAAAAAAGGTTGTTGAAACAGTATAGACTGCATCATTCACCTGGTGAATCCATGAAGGACATATCCAGTGGCAACTCCACAATTTCAGAATGTCAAAGGAATTTGTTATTTTTTTGGATCGGAGGTTTTCACCTCTTAACTTTTCTGTAGTTCTTGGTTTCCCACATCTAGTACCTCATATATCAGAATGGGGAGACTTTATATCAGTATTCAAAGAAAGGAAGGAGGATAATCTTGCACAACACTTGATTATGTATCATCAATGTATGGATCAGTTAGATATACATCATGAGAATGTGCTCATGAAAATTTTCATGTATTCACTAGAAGGAGATGCTCGAGGATGGTATAGATCTCTTCCTCCCTCAAGTATTTCATCATTACAAGAGTTTCATACTGTGTTTCATCATCATTTCAAAATATTTTGTCCAGCTGATCTTCTTTTTGAAAATTGTTGTAAAGAATTTGAATTCTACATCCAACATTCATTTAGTAATTCTTTTGGTTATAAGGATGAAGTAGAAAAAACTATTGAGCATGTAGAGGAGGAATCATACCCATGCAAAACCTTCTCGAGTTCTTTAGTTTCGAAAGAAGTCTATTGATTGTTTTAATGATAAGGATGTTGGTTATAGAAACATTGTAGACACATTTGTCCTTGATCCAAATGTCTCTAGAATTTTTGAGGATGCTCCAAATTTTCATGAATATCAAGTTGTTTCTTTTAAGTATTCAGATGTCAAAGAAAAAATGTACACATCATCATATGATAGCTATGAAAATGATGCTTTTCATGAAGAAACAGTTGCAGAAGAAGATTTTCCTCGGGTCTTTCAAGAGGTTTCCTACGTTGTGTTTTAACTCATGATTGAAGAGAAGGATGATAAACAGGTCCCTGAGCTTGTGTGTGTTCAAAGATTACCTGTTTATGATCAATTTGAAAATATAATTACTCCTATAAAAGATTATGAAGACAAGCTTCATTTTCATCCTTCACTTGAAATATTTGACAACAGTGGAAATATATTGCAGCAGTCTTTTTTTTTAGAATAGGAGAGATCATAATGTTATTCACATAGCAGATTCAATACAGTGGCATCCTTGTCCTTTTGATCAGGCCAAATTTTTTTGTCATGAGTTTCATGATTCCATAGCCGATTGGATGGAGTCTCTGTTTTCAAAAGATTCACACATTGACAGTTTGGGCATGGTGTTTATTTTATGTTGTAAGTATGAGATGCCTAAGAATTTTTTGATGCATACATTAAATTCTTTTTATGTTTTTTCAGACAGATGCAAGCATAAAACCATGCCAAGAAATTAGTTTCTTGATTGGCTAATTTGATAATTTGTATATACATGAGCAAAGTGGTTCTTCAGTTGGTTAGTATAGGAATTGTAAATAAATAAGCTTGATGTTTCAAGCATTTCCCTTAGTTTACACACTAGGTCAGATTATAGTTTGAGTTTTGTTTCCAGTGTGTGAATGTTTTAATTTCCAATAAAGAGCAGAAGTATACTTCAGGAAGGAACAATTCACAGTTTGCAGCTCAGGTCAACTATAATGCATGATGGAAAACTACAATTTTCATATTTTCAAAATGGATAAGGCACTGGAACTACAAGTTCTTGACAACTCACAGGAACCATGCCATTCCCCAGTAGGAGCCAATGTTAGCACCAATATTGTTTTTAGTGCCTGACCATCATCCAAAATCTCCAAGGGTCGGTTTCAAAAGGAATCTTTATGATTTCTTATCCTCATTTCCATTTGCAACTTTGTGTTTCAAACATCACTGTGTGCTGCAAAATTGAATGTGCACTACAAAATTCACTGTGCATTGAAAACTCAACTGCGCACTACAAACTTCACTCTGCGCTGTGAACTCAATTGTGCATTGCGAACTCGACCGTGCACTGGTACACAACAAAATCGTATTTTAATCATAAATTTTAAATGTCAATCCGGGTTCCTTTGGAATTTGGTGTGGAGATAAATCATAATATCATTGACTTGCTGAGAAAATTTGAAATCATCACCTACAGAAAAGTTTGCAGCGAATCCTGAAATTGTGTTGCAAACTCTAACAGTCTGATAAATCTGAGTTGTAGGAGGGTTCCCATCTGTCTGAGGAGGTTTGGATGGGTTCTTAGAGATCAGTTAGACACCAAGGGAAACTTTTACCTAAGATTCAACTCCACTAAATATACATGCAATGATCTGGCTGCGGTTGCATTTATTCTAAAAGACAATTTCTAGGAATCAAGGAATTAGTTGGATTTTTGGTTTGCCACATATATCTAAGGCATATAATCCAATGCTTGGAGTAGGATGCGACCTCCTAGATATATTATTGATGTAATTTTCTATTTAATGAGTGATAGGACTCCAAATAGATATGGGAGAGAGTTAGGGGAGAGCTTGAGGTAGTTTAGTTGTGTATGTTGATTTGTAATCCTATTGGGCATACCAGAATGGAACATTTCTACCATTAGAGATTCATGAGAATTGTTACTATCAGATTTTGTTTTCTCTATTTTACATTTTACATTTTCATATTGCTTGAATGAATTTAACACATTGAGGATCAATGGTTGTTCATGGTTAGGATATTCATGAGATGTAAAGGAATTGCAGTGATTGCCTTATTTCATGATTTCTATTCAGGTATTATTTTTATTCATTTTGCAAAGAGGATCATTGCTTGATGAATATTTCTTCTTAGTGTTATCTACTTCATTCTTCTATTAATCATTATATAGACCTTTTGTCTGGTAGGCAACTTGATTTCATTTGATCTATAGAATGTTATGACTCCATGCCCCATGGAATGTCTCTACAGACAGTCTACTTCTCTCTTTCTTGCTCTTTCTTTCTAATCCCCCAACCATAAAATTGATTTAATTATTCAAATTTTGATGGGTATTAGGCTTGCTCTTAAAGAAGTCTAAGAAAAACTTCTAGTGCTAACACTACCAAGAAGGTATTTATGAAATCTGGCACTGTTTGGCCCCTCTCTCGATGCATCATGGTCCATCTTGTGTATTGGTCATCATAGTTTCCGACAAGGTAATATTTCTCCTTGAACGCATCCACAAAAAAAACACAAGTGGGCTCAACCCCAAATATTCCAAACTCCTATATGGAATTTTTCTCCCAGTAAGTTTCCCATCAATGTTTGACATGGGGGAGATCCTTAAGGAGCGTAAAGGTGATATTTTCTCTATTGGAAAAATTATGAACACAAAAATAACCTTTTAGAAAATTTAACCATTTTTCCAAAGCATCTGCATCGATCTGACATTGAAATACGAGAATATAAAAATTAACGCGTACATTGAATGGGGAAGCGTCTCTAAAGTGATTGCTTGATGAAAACGCGCTTGTTATTAATGACAATCGTTGAAGTATTTGGGAAAAATTCTCCAACATGTCGTTCCTCTGTTGTGTGAGGGCTTCCATGAGAAATACCATGATGGGATATTCTTCTCCTTTGTCTCTCTTATCTTCTTCCATGGGAGGTCGCTTGGGCTGGCGAGATTGATTTTCCTTAAGAGAAACGGGCTTAAGACACAACTCTCTATACCTTGACCTCGTCGGGGACATGCACTAAGAAATAAAAAGGAGTAGCCTACTTTGATACCACTGATCCAGATTATTTTGAGAATGAAATGAAAGAAAAGATACAATAATGAAATATACAGAGATATTGCAATAAACATAGAGATACAGTAATGCATGCTTTTTATTAATGAGAGAAATGTACAAAAACTATAAAATTACAGAGTGAATGACTCACTAGAATGGTGGAAACTTATCTCTGAGAAGAGATGTGATGGATACGCTCATTCAAAATAATATGATGATGTTTACAATGAGACTCTAGAGAAATTTTAACATAAAGAAAATCAAAAACCCTAACCTCGGAAGATGAAATGCCAAAAGGTTTGTGGGCCCCGATGGGGGTAGTTGGTACGTCAAATTCCCATGGGTGTAATTTTTGCATATAATCTCCATTTGGTGCACACATAGCTCATTGTAAAGGTATTTCCGAGGAATAAAAAGTTTTCCATCACACTTTGGATAAATCAAATAGTGTGACTATGGCAGGCCCAAAAAACATTGTTTAGGGCCTCAAAATGACTCTGAAAGTTTAGGACCTGAAAAGATGTACAAAAACTACTAAGGTGGAAAGCCCTGTTTTGAGCTAGTGGAATAAGTGGGTGGCCACTGATTTCCACCTGGATCATTCTTCCCACCTTAGGAAGCAATGTTCTCCATTGCGTCAAGTTCTTGGGGAATCTTTTGTTGAATCTGAACCTTGGTAAAATACTTTCCTTGCTAAAGAAGTTGTCCTGCTTAGCTTGGTGAAGGTTTTTATGAACCTGTTATTGGTGGGGTTGGATCCATTTAACCAATATAGCTACATGATGTTCCTGAGTGTGGGAGGACTTTGTCGGTGAAGATGAAGCATGAAGAACATGAAAGGATTTATTATAACTTGGTTTGACTAGGTAGTGTGGAGGCACCCCCGTAGGTCCAGTAGGAATATCTTGGTGCTATTCTACAATCTTGTTGATCTACTTCTACTGGATAGAAAGGTCATGGGCCGAGGATGCAGTGATTGCAATGTCCTTTTCTTCTGAACAGATTGTGAAGAGGATAAAATTTGTGGTAAGATGGATTTATTTGCGGCACTTTTTTGTCAGGACAATAGTCGGAACTACCTCGGGTATCCTGTAGAGATGACCCCCCAGAGTAACAATGACTCTACAGGGTTGAGAATCATAAAAAAAATGATGCTTCCACATATATTTATGGCCTAAAAAAACATCAAATACTTCCAGTGGGGAAACATCACACAATACCTCATCCTTGAAGGGCTTGATGTCGTATGGCATGCAACATTGTTCTCTGACATGAAGATCTTGTCCCTCGTGAAGCCATTCGATGTTGTATGGCTACGGGTGTGGTGTTTTAGGAAAATCCAATTTCTTGATGACCTATGCTAAGATGAGGTTCTTCTGGATTCCACTATCAAAAATAAAATGCAGCAGGGTCCCCTTCACCCACATTTGTGAATGGAAGAGGCACTCCCCCTCCTCAGGATCCCCTGGTTCTCCTGGTTGGATTTTTGTGGTCACAATAGTAGCAGTGGGTTCTGAACCAATGATCTGTCTCCTTTTATTATTGTCTGAATAAGATTAAAAGTCAGGGCTCGGCTCTGTTTCTTTGAGCTCGACCACCAATGACGTTTTTGAGCGACATTCAATGGTGTTGTGCCAAGGGATTTTGTGGAAGTCACACCACTTTCTAGTGTCCTTTTTTGTCTTCCCATTTCCATTCTTTTCCTGCGGCTTGGACTGGCTTTCTTGATGTTGGATATTATGTGGATTAGGGTTTCCTTTACCATACTTTGTTTGTTGCGGATTTGTAGACCCAAATTCTCGCTTGTTCTGGTGCTTAAATTTCTTCTCGATTTTGACAGCATATTGATAAGATACTCCCAATGATGAGATGTCTAGAAACTCCATTTCAGTTTGGATGTACCTGTGTAGAGCCCCGCAGAATTTTAGAGCCAAATGTCGCTCAAAGTATTTGATACCCATATTGGTGCGCAAGGTATGGAATGTATTTGTGAACTACGACACTATTTGGCCCCTCTATTGATGCAATGTGGTCCATCTCATGTACCGGTTATCATAGTTTCCCATAGGGTAATATTTCTCCTTGACCGCATCCATAAAATAATCCCAAGTGGGATAGACCCCAAATATTCCATACTCCTCTGTGGAATTTTTCTCCCAATAAGTTTCCCACAAATTTTTTACATGGGGGAGAGCCTTAAGGATCACAAATGTGATCTTTTCTCTATCAGAAAATTGTGAACAAAGAAATAGCCTTCTAGAAAATTTAACCATTTTTCCAAAGCATCTACATCGATCTGACCTTGAAATACAGGAATATCAAAATTAACTTGTACATTGAATGGGGAAGCATCTCCAAAGAGATTTCTTGACGAAGACATGCCTATTTTTGTTGGAAATCATTGAACAACTTGGGAAAAATTATCTAACATCTCGTTCCTTTGTTGTGCGAGGACTTCGCAAGAAAAAAATTGATGGGGTCTTTTGCTCCCTCGTCTCTCTTCTCTTATACCATCGGATACCTCTTGTGTTGGCGAGAGTGATTTTCCTTAAGATAAACTAGCTCGAGACCTAACTCTCTATACCCTGACCTCGTCGGGGTCATGCACTAAGAAACGAAAAAGAAGTAGCCTGCTCTGATGCCACTGATTCGGATTATTTTGAGAACGAAATGAAGGCGAAGATACAACAATGAAATATATAGAGATATTTCAATAAACATAGAGATACAATAATGCACGATTTTTATTAGTGATACACTACTACATATGGGTGGATTATTCCACGAAAATTTTTTCACGCTTCCACTAGTTTCATCATTTTTTTAAACAGGGCGGGATTTTCGTGGATATTGCCATGAAAGTTTGTCACAATATCGACAAAAATATTAATTTAACCTAGTCGGGATTTTTGGCACTATAGCGACAATCTTTCGTGGCAATAGCGATGAAAAGTTTACCTATCTCATTGGTTAGTGTTAATGGCTAGTTGACTATTTTATCTATATATACGTGACTTTAAGAGACTTTGTGACACAATTTCTATAGTTGTGACACTGTTCTTGGCTTTTGTTTGAGCTGTTTATTTTTTCTATCACCCACCGGTTGAACAAATCCAATTCTCGATCTACATAGCTCGGATTTTGAACTTGCAAGGTTAGTATGTTATCTTTTATTGATTTACTCATTTAACTTGTAGTTTTTTTTTCAAATGTCCAAATTGCATTTAGCTTGTTTTTTCCTTGATAATATAATATCTGTGTACCATATTTCATGTCTTTGGTTTTTGGATCTAGTTGGTATATTCTATGGAAAAGGGTATGTGGATTCCATAATATTCTAGGTTTATGGAATCCACATATCTTTTTCCCTTCAATTGTAGCTATAATCACTCTCTCTTTTCATTGATAAAGATATGGAATTGCTCTTGAAACTCAACCCTAATCGGTGAAATGATAGTAATTGATTGCTATATTCCCTTCTTTAGCAAGGACTAATAAGATAAATAACCACTAAACCTAAACTTATGTTAGGTGTATATATCATTATTATATAAAGAAAACATTTGTACACATATGACCTTATTATAAATATGTTATATATGTCGTCATGATGTTGATCCTGTACACATATGATCACCTTATTATAAAGATGTTGACCTTATTATAAAGATTTAGGTCACTGTAAATAAACATATCATAATTGAAAGGAGTAGCCAAAATATAAAAAATTGACAACTTAATGTTTGGTATGGTGTAGGTAAGACA
>ML810434.1:253371-273750 GCA_009831015.1 Picea engelmannii
AAAGGAGACACGGCATTTCCATCTTGGGCGTGCAAAGCAGAAGCCACGGTTGCCTACTCGAACTCGCTGACTCGCTCCCCATGGTGCGAATGAAATGATTGGAAGAGAGGAGATTGTTCCAGCCCTTGCAAACGGAGCGCAATCGACAACAGCATTCCAATGGCAGACGCTCCATGATCTTCATTTCCAGATCTTGAGGCATCAATGAATATTGGATCTGCCCATCATCACTTTGTATTTGCTCGGCCGCCATGAAATCAAAGAAGGGCTGGCTGCTGCTATCTACGTGAATTTAACAGCGAGCAGAAAATACAGTTGAAGAATGAAGATGTTGATATTAGGAAAGGAGTTGAGTGAGACGGAAGAGAAAACGGAGGAATGAAATGGTGATGTGAGAGGGGAGGGTTGATCAGAATTTAAAGGCCAAATCCGCGTTCCTTCAATCTGCAAACCAATTCTGACTTCCGAGGAGGTGATTGGTTCGAATCCAAAGAAAATTAGTTTTGATTGCAACGAGTTGAGGAATGCCAGCGATAATCAAAACAAATCAACAACTCATGAGCGCATTAATAAAATTAAAATAAAGCTTTCCTGGCTTTGACAGCTCATTGGGTTTATATAAATATCATCTGAATCATGGGAACAACAACTTTACCATACTCTCGTAATTTTATATAAAGATTAGGTAATATCACTTCCAATAACTAATTGAACATCATGTGTACAGTGTGAGTGGGCTTAGAATATGTTGTTTTTCCCGAAAATCACGTGTTCAGTTAGAACATGTACAAGTGAAGAAACATTAAAACGTGTTTTATTATTTTCGATTGTAATAAAAAAAATTAAAATTAAATTTAAAATATTATTAAACTTCTTGAGAATGTCCACCCACTCTACCTTAAAAAAAAAGCGTAGTCTACCATATAAGTAAACTAAATGCGTGTCTATCTCTCCCACTACAACTAGACTCATAATATACACCTAGGCCGAGGCTCGTAATATAGACCACCTCCACTCTCTTTCTATCATGGCTAACTAACTTGTAAGATGAATTATGTGCAGGCCTTTTTTTTTTTTCCAAAATGGGCTCCATACAAGATATTATAAAGTGGCTATGGTTAATAATTTATTTTTAAGGATCTTCAAGATTACTACGGGGATATCCACATGTATTGGTTGAATGTGTAAGAGTTGTATTACAATTCAAAAATACATAATGAAATGTATTTAATTAGTGAAAAAAATAAATATAAGAAAAAACAAATGGGGTTGCAGAGCAACAAGTCCCTGTAAGAAGGTAGAAAACATGTGTTAATTTTATAAGTTTATGTGGGATCTTTGGGTGCTTTCTATCTTGAAAAGCATAGGCAAATTTCAATTGAAGCTAGTGTGATCCTGTGGTGAAGAAAGCCATAGGTGATTCCTCTTGTTGTCTCAATGATATTAAATGTTGTTGTCGACTTAATTCTTGAACCTATGTTTCCAGTGCTTTGATGTGCCAAGAAGGCGTCCTTGCCTTATAAACCTAGAATAAATGATATGGTTGTAACAAGCATTCTATCTCAATTGTGAAGTTAGTAAATATAATATAATTATGAGTTAGAAGCTAACTAAGAATTAGGTATTACCGAATGACACATTTCAATAAAAATAAATAATTCTCGATCCGTCTAGAATCCATAAATTTTTGTATTCCAGATTAAAAATTAATTGTACCTCCTTAATACTAGGGTTTCCTCATTATTAAACCTTAATCAACATAAAATTAATATAGTTTTTACTAAAACTCTCGGTCAACCCTAAATTTCTCCTAAAAAAGAGGGTTTCACCCAGCCAAAACGCAGTTTTTTCACCCGCCTCATCACTATTCTCTGAACATAATTCTCACCACAGAAACCTAAATGAACAGGAAGAATATTGTTAACGTTTTTAAAGTAATATTGCACAACTTGCATGGTTGTCAAAACTTATTACTCATTGTGCAACATTGTTCCAATTTGACGAGACTTGGTAGATGGCAATGCACAATCTGGTGCAAGAATGAGATAACAATGTAATTTGTGTAACCTACTAATAAGATAATTAAAATTGTGCTTAACTCTACGCAATTTGTATACGTCAACGTAATTAAATGAAACCTAACTCCATTTAAAGTTTATGGGTAGAATTTGCATCTTGTCTCTATAATCAAATCTAAATAAATATCATCTACCCTCTTTATCAATTCGACCGAGGATCCAAGTTAATTAAGTGATTAATGAATTAACGTCTGAGTAGAATATTTGTTTAGGAGTAAATTTTGTGGAGCGAAGGTCTGGCGGGTAGTAGAGTGTCTGTCTGGTCTGGTAGTATCACTATTCCACAAAATCCTATGCTTAGTTCAATATCTACCTTGACGACTTCATCAAGATATTACATATTTAATTTAGCGCAACAAGGTTTAATTGATCATTATGTTTACTTCAGAAGGTCAGTATTGATATTGTTCAGATGCATTGTTAGATTGTAGTCAAGTTACAACCTCGTTAATAACAAGTTTACCTCTTTGAACTTTCATAATATGTTTTTTATTGATTGAAACTTATAGGCCAAGGTAACGATAACTGCGTGTTGAATGGGCAATTGAGACGCTTTTTAAGATTGGGTATATCCACTTCTTGAACCCAATTCAAAGCAAACCATGTGAATGGTACATTATTGTAATTAAGAATGGAAAATATATATGCATAAGAAAGCAAGAGACTGGAAAATATATATGCATAAGAATGGAAAATATGGTAAATGTTTTATAATTAAAAAGGAAACAAGTATGAATCTTTTAAGAAACTTTGGACAGGTACAACAAAATTATAAAAGTAAGCTCTAATGTCTAAACAGGAAGATTTTATAACTGTAAAATTGTGCATGTGTCACATATGGCACTGTTATTGAATTAAGACATGTTGTGCCTCAGTCTTCACACCTTCTCTCTAGCCTATTGCTCTCTACGAGACAACGGGGGACTAGACATGAACAAGACGCTTTCCAGCCTCATACATCATTGCCTCAAATACTGTGGGTTGAGTGTCTTTCTTGATAAACACAAAATTCACACGAGAGATACTACCTCACATGCAATCCACACCTCGATTCATGATTATTATATGTCAAAGTGGTTTAAGAAACATGCCCTAGAAGGGTTACATTGCAAAGACCAAATTTCCTTGGACTAAGTATCAAGTTTGATGCATAACTATTCTGCCAAAATTGCTTAAGACTTGCTCTTTCTGAAATTCAAGCCATGCTTCAGGCAAGAAACAATGAGAATGGGCAAGCAACAATGAGAATAGAACCTTGGAGATTACTTCACACACCATCAACCACACTAATGAACTCACTGGAATGTCTCTTTAACTTTCTCACCTGACACCCACAGTTTTGAGGAGAATGTTGCACCATGGCACCAGTATGCTTCATGGGCTTGTTCCTCTATCAATTATCAGTGAATTCTTCTTAATAGTTAATAATACTAGAAACATATGTTAATGATATGTTAAATGTTGTTTATTGGCAAATATATCTGATCCTATATCTTAGAAAATAAACTAAACTAAACGCATATACTTAAGGTGCATCGAGATACTTATTCATAATGTGTGCATGCAACCACTGATAACTAACTTTTGTAAAAATTTCTGACTGATAACTAACTTACGTAAAAATTACAAGGAAAAATTTGCAAATTGATATCTAACTTACTTAAAAATTGTAGGGAAAATTGCATTCCTGGAACAAAATAGTAGCATATGATCTTAATTGACTCTTTAGATCTACAAGAACCAAATGAAACTCCAGCAACGAAAGGGAAGGGAGTGGCATGGAACTCTTTGCCTACTACCAACTAGCAGAAAGGGTAGGCATTCGATACCCAAGCTACCAGATACTTGTAATCGACCATGGCCAAGGATTTATCATTTTCCCAACCTTCCAACAATTATGCCATTCAAATCAGGTACTCTCATTTTTCTTTCCACTGGTAGCTCTCATTCAATTCTCTGGTTCAATTCTGTTATTGTGTTTCTTTAATGTTAGCTAATACAATGTTTATTGTATTTATTCTATGGTGTAGGCATGCGGGAGAAGGAGAAGATCTGTCCTAGAGCATAGACCAGTGTCCTGAGCATGGTGTTTGACATCGACTAGTGTCATTGGTGGAACAAAGTTAGTGGTAGTTAATGGTTATATTTTAGAGAAAGCAATAAACCTGTGAAAAAATAAACATTTAATATCTAAAACTAATGCTAGACCTGGGCTAGCATTAATCCCTAGAGGCCAAAACTCTCTCAAAAATATGTCAACTATGTAAAAGTTATCGCAAGTTTTTCCTCGATTAGAGGCCAAATAAGACCTCTAAAAAAAACTTTGGATAAAAAATGAAATGCAACTACAAATATTTATAAACTTGCCAAAACTTTAGGTTAAAACATCGATTTGTGTGCATGATTAACAGAAATACAAAGAAACGTTTACTATAGTCCCTACAGCCCGAAGGGCAGGGACTAATAAGATTAAATCTACGTAATATTTGTTTATTAAAGATATTTAACAAAATGAGTAATGCTAATGGGCCTCTTCAATAGCAACACTCAAATACAATAGAAACACTTCACAAAAGGTGTTGTCTACATGTTTTACGAAATGGTTTTTTTCACTGAAATATGATGACATAAATCTGTGTGAAATCACTATTTTTTGTTGTTTATAATCCATTTCCGAATTTAGAAATGGATTCAACGGGATGAAAAACCCCCAAGGCACTCGGATTCTATAGAAATAATCACTCAAATTTGCGGATCTAACAATTTCTCGCTGGATTTCAGGAAAAAGTCCCCCGAAAATATAGTCGGAAAGAAATCATTTTGTAGAACATTTAGACTACAATCTTCACAAAATATTCCATAGCCTTCTAGCTTCATAAATAACTTCTTAATAGAAAAATCCCTAACTACTTGTGGTCCCATCATTAATAGGCACAAACCAACTAGTGGACATTATTTACTATAAAAATTCTAGAGTATTGTGTGTTTGATGTGATGTTGTTTATGTTTATCTGCTCATGATATATTGGATGCAATCATAGATGATACATTGATGATACATTGTTGAAAAGTTTATATATTGTGGTTAAAGGTGGTAAAATTACTCATACTAATTCAACCCCCCTCTTAGTATTTCAACAATTAGAATCAGAGCAGGTTCCTTCAAGGAAACAATTTAACCACTGGAAGGAAGATCATGGAGTATGCTATGTTTGGGGTACCATAGTTTGATGGTCAGAATGGTCAAAGATATGAAATGTGGAGTATCAGAATGAAATTTTTTTCAGAAGCACAGGGATATAATGTTTGGAAATCAGTTTTTACAGGATACACTGCTACAAAGAACCGAAGATTGCAACCAAGAAGGAATTGAAAAGAAACAAAAAAATAGCAATGTATTTCATCTTGGAAGCATTACCCGATTCAGTAAAACAGAAAGTGGGAAAATGTTCATCAACCAAAGAAATTTGGGAAAGACTACAAACCAATTATTCAAATAAATATCATCCTATCACTGGGCCAAAGCACATTGATCAAAACAAAGAAGAGGTTGAATCCGAACAAGAATAAAAATGCTCATCATGTCAAATAGAATCAGAAGAAGAATACTGTGAAGAAGGCATAGTATATCTTGAAGTAGAATTAATCGGTGCTTTAGATGAATTGACGAAAGAAAGGAAGAAAAACAAGTCTCTTGAAGAACAATTGGTCAAGAATAATTCTCAAGAAAGTTCTTAAGAATCCCAACAAGTCATCGTGAATCTACATGCTCAGCTAGAAGAATCTAGAAGGATTGAAGAAACATACAAATCCAGAAACATACAAGTGAAGAAACATTAAAACGTGTTTTATTATTTTCAATGTAATAACAAAAATTAAAATTAAATTTAAAATATTATTAAACTTCTTGAGAATGTCCACCCACTCTACCTATAAAAAAGCGTAGTCTACCATATAAGTAAAATAAATGCATGTCTATCCCTCCCACTGCAACTAGGCTCGTAATATACACCACCTCCACTCACTTTCTATCATGGCTAACCAACTTGTAAGATGAATTATGTGGCGGCCTTTTTTTTCCAAAATGGGCTCCGTCTTGGAGACTCCTAGTAAATAAGAATATTGAACATGGGAAGTCTATGCAGTAGCTACTACAGATCAAAGAACCATCCTTCGATCAGTGTGAAGTGTTTGAAGAGACAGATTTAGAACAATTAGATTGTAGAAGTACAAAATGATAGATTGATCGATTGAGAAGCAATGTTCCCATGCAGAATTTAGAGGAATAGCATTGACACACTTTCTAGGCAGGGATTTATTCAATACATGTTCAAGCATGTATTGTAGATCAATGGACATATTTGATTCAGTATGAGAAACAGGTGATGATTAGTTACAACAAAGAAACCTCCATAATAGTACAATGACATATGGGTCAACATTGTGGAAAGTTGAGTAGAAGAGTTATAGATAGCTTATGGCATATGGACATAAATGGATTTATGAGATCATTGGCATGTATAGACATATATATGACATAGCATATTTACAATTGGAATCAGTGGAATAATTGGACAAGTAGAATTAGTTGGTCACAAGAAGACAAGCAGTGAAAGACACAAAAAAACAGGGAAAGAGAAATATTCAGCAGAAGCTATATCATTAGAGAGACATTGTTGAACTATATGGTCAGGTGAACATGACAAGTGAATGAATATTTGAAGTCAATAAATTTTGAATGATTTTTATATATGCCATAGAGTTACAAGAGGAAGCACCAATGGACAATCAACAACATTGAAAGAGAGGAAATTAAACACACACGGGAAGTCCCATATTGTTCAACATCTTGCAGAGAAGTCAAGGGAAGAGGAATCATCAGAGAAAGAGTTCCAGAAATGAAGATCAATAGCATGCAGACAAGGGGAGACATATTGATAGGGGGAGTTATTCTTCTTCCCATGATGTCAAAGGAAGAGAAATAGTCAAGCACATGAAGTCAGAGAAGGATTGTTTAGAGAAGGTATACTTTCAGGGGGATTCGCTCTTTTCTATCAAAACAGAAGAGGAACTTGGAAAGAAAAATGAGGACAAAAACATGTGAAGAGAAAGAAAAAGATGCATGAAGACAGGGGATCTAGGAGATGACATGTAAGTTTTAAACCTGTGAAGTAAAGCAATGCATATAGATTCTTAAGAAAAACAAAATTTAATCAATGGCTCATACACAAAGAGTACACAGAGATTTTATACCGGAAACCCTCAACCAGGAAAACCTTTCTTATATTCATTATATCGAATTTCACCATTCAACATACAATAAATATATATATATATATATATATATATATATATATATATATATAAATTAGGTATTCCATAGATACCAAAACCCTAATCCCTTAATCTGAGATTAATTTAGAAAACCACTAAAAATAGAAAAATCTGCTAAAAATAGAAAAAACCACCCAAAAACAAAATTTGGGGCGTTTCCCTGGGCTACCACCCATTGTCAAACGCTGCGCGTAACCAGGGGGGGAATACCTACCCCCCCGGGACCCCCCTAGGAAATCACCTGGCGCACAGGACACGAAGAGCACTACTAGAGGGATCGTTAGACACAATTGTCATATCTGATGCACCCACACACACACATGCAAAGAATATAACACATACCCAACATTCTCCCACTTGTTGTTTTCTTTGCATCCGGGGGTCCAGGGGATTATATAGTCAACAATCTAGGGTAACAATGCCCATTGGTACTCTACACCAGGAGAAATTTTTTGTGCTTATAGACTTTGTCAATGAATCTGCAAAATTCTTCAAAGTGTCAACCTTTTCCAGCAACACCTTTTTTTCCTCAATCATGTCTCTCACAAAGTGATATTGAACATCAATATGCTTTGTCTTCAAATGATAAGATGGGTTCTTTACCAGGAAGATTGCACTATGACTGTCACAATCTAATCTCATTGCTTGTTGTACCAACCCAATACTTGAACACAACCTTTGTAACCATATTGCTTCCTTGCTTGCATGAGTGGCTGCCATGTATTCATCTTCTGTAGTTGAAAGTGCCACTACAGCCTGTCTTTTTCTCATCCAACTTATTGCTCCTCCAAATAGGTTAAACACATACCCACTTGTATATCTTCTGCGATCCATATCTCCAGTCCAATCTGCATCAAAAAATCCATGTATGTCCACCACTTTGTCCAATCCTAGTCTTCCTTGGTAGCACAATCCATAACTGGTAGTGCCATGAAGATACCTGAAGACCCTCTTTACTGTTGTCCAATGCTCCTTCCCTGGTTTTGACATATACCTGCTCAAAACTCCCACTGCATGTGCAATGTCCAATCTAGTATAGACCATTGCATACATCAAACTGCCAACTGCACTGGCATACAGAACATGGGACATGTCCTCTTCTTCTTCCTGTGTCTTGGGACACTAATCTGCAGATAACTTTACACCTATANACTTCCATGCATATTAAACCTCTGCAATATCGTCTCAACATATTTTCTTTGATTCAACCAGAGTTTCCTATTTGCATGATCTCTTTTAATCTCCATTCCCATAATGAAGTTAGCAACACCGAGATCCTTCATGTCAAATTTGGAGGATAGCTGCAATTTCACCTCCTTGATAACATCCATGTTATTTCCTACCAACAACATCTCATCAACATACAACACTATATAAATGAAGTGATTACCAACCTGCTTGGAATATACACAGTGATCATCCCTACTTCCTACAAATCCCAATCCAAGGATGTATGTGTCAAACTTTTGGTACCACATCCTAGGTGATTGCTTTAGACCATATAGTGACTTCTTTAGCTTACAGACCAGCTCTTTCTTTCCCTTCACTACAAAGCCATCTGGTTGCTTCATGTAGATTTCTTCTTCCAGATCCCCATGTAGGAATGTTGTCTTCACATCCATCTGTTCCACTTCAATATCAAAAGCAACAACAAAAGATAAAAGAAATCTAATAGAAGTTAACTTAGCAACATGAGAAAAAGTCTCACCAAAGTCAATTCCCTCTACCTGGAATAACATTTTGCTACTAACTGAGTTTTGTATTTCTCCACTTTACCTTGTGCATTAAACTTATTCTTAAACAACCATTTGCTACCAACAAATTTTCTTCCAGCTGAAAACTCAACTATATCCCATGCCTCATTCTTATCCAAGGCATCCATTTCTTCAACCATGGACTTCTTCCAGATTTCACTATCCTTTGAATTCACTGCTTCCCTGACAGTTCTGGGATCATCATCAGTAATAGATAAAGAAGAATTGGAACGAAAATCAGGTGGACTATACCTTTCTGGTTTCCTTTTATCTCTCGCTGATCTCCTCAATACTGGGGTATGAGGTTCTTCTTCTTCTTCTTCTTCTTCTGCTTCCTCTTCTTCAGATGATTCAGATTTTGCATCATCCAACTCAAGCCCTATTTTCTCAGGTTCATCTTGTGTTGGTAGGAATTCTTGTTTGGACATATCTTTTACCTCTCTGAAAACAACATCTCGACTGTAAACAGTCTTCTTGGTTTCTAGGTTCCAAAGTTTATAACCTTTCACACCATCTTTATAACCAATAAAGATACACTTTTCAGCCTTTTTATCCAGCTTACTCCTATTTTCCTTTGGAACATGTACATAAGAATCACAACCAAACACTCTAAGATGTTGAAGAGAGGGTTTATTTCCAGACCATACCTCGTGTGTATTTTTATCATCCAATGTTGATGAAGGCAATCGATTGACCAGGTAACATGTTGTACCCACTACCTCTGCCCAGAATTCTTGTCCTAACCCGCCACCGCTGAGCATGCTCCTTTCTTTTTCCATCAGTGTCATGTTCATCCTTTCTGCAACTCCATTCCGCTGAGGAGTGTATGGAGTAGTCTTTTTCCTTGCTATACCACACTTCTTACAGAATTCTTTGAATTCATTTCCGCAGAATTTTCCACCATTATCTGTTCTCAATACCTTTATTTTCTTCTCTGTTTGATTTTCTACTAGAGCCTTAAACTCTTTAAATTTATCAAATACCTCATATTTCTTTCTAAGAAAATAAATCCATGTGTTCCTTGAAAAATCATCTATGAATGAAACATAATACATAGATTTACCTAGGGATGGAACAGGAACAGGTCCAAACACATCAATGTGTATCAACTCTAAGATCCCCTTTGCTCTTATAGCACTAGATGGGAATCTTACTTGATTTTGTTTACCATATATGCAATGTTCACAGAAATCAAAATCCAGAGTGCAATTAGACATACCTTCAACCATACCTTTACCTTGTAGTGTTTGAAGGTCCTTCTCTCCAATATGTCCCAGTCTTTGATGCCACAACATGGTCTTCTTTCCAGGGACAATATTGATCTTGTCTTCTTTATTTCTCTATTCAAGGACAACAGAATTGTTACACCCATTAGTATAAGTGCTTCCCAACAACTTGTACAAATTTCCACACCGAACTCCCCTCATCAACGTCATTGCTCCTCGTACCATCTTGAAAGTGTTCTTTCCAAATACAGTATCCACTCCTGCATCATCCATCTTGCTTACAGATATTAGGCTCCTGGATAGTTTTGGAATGTGCAGAACCCCACGAAGAATTCTAATCCTTCCATCTTTTAGCAACAACTTAACCCTTCCACGTCCTAAGATTTTTGTTGTTGAGTCGCCTCCTAGGAATACATCACCACCATCATATTTTTCATATTCAGAGAACCACTCCTTGTGAGGAATCATATGGTATGACACACCTGAGTCGATCAACCATACATCATGGTCTACATGTGTACTTGTAGATTTGACGCAGACCACGCTCACAAGCACGTCCGCTCACAGTATCTTTCCTTCTTTCTCGGCCCGAAGAACTCTAAGGCTCTTCCAATTCCCTATCGGGAAATCTGCACCCACAGAAATCCTTGTGGGATTCCCCCTCTTTACAATTGGGGAATCGAACTTCGCGACTTCGCGAGGTCAATGGTCGAGCGTTGGGCTCTCAAATCCCCGAACCCTGTTACACTCAATGTTGACCCTCCCTTAACCTTGTCAGGACCTTCCTTATCGCGATTTCGGCACTCGCGACATCAAGCAACTTGCTTTACCGAATCCCGAGCCCCGATTAGATAAAACTCTGACACACGCGCGTGTTGACTATTCAACGACTTCACTCCATCGGCATTTCGGGGTTCGCAATATCGTGAATCCTGATGCTATTGTTTCGGGACTCCTCGCAACGAAATCCTGATAAGGCGTGCCACCTGTCCACGTCGTTGACCCTTGTGGCCCCACGCTTACCCGTCAGGATATTGCGTATCGCGATTTCGCGATTCCCGTTGCAATATTCCAGAGTTTCAACCTACGAAACCCCGATATGCGAAACCATGTGTAAATCCGACGATCCTTGTGAATCAGATCTACGGTTCTACCCCTCCTGAGCTTCGAACCCCTTGGGAATACTTCACAGTATCTCCCTAGCTCTCCTGCGAGATCTAACGGCTCACGGAGTTTCACAAAATCTCCTCAGAGCATTTCGTCCGTCCGTCCTTCCTTGGTGATCCCTGCGAAATGACTCCAGTGTTCCTTTATCGCGGAACTTGTCCACCTGCGTGAAAAATTGCGACGCTTATTACGAACTTCCCATCATAGCTTCCTGCACTGTTCTTCAGCAAAATTCGAAGGCCTATCCTTCCTAATCTTTGTTGCAACTCTGAGTCTTAGAAAAGACTCCTTGCACAAACTCCTTGCGGCAACCTTCAGACACTCCTCAGTGCTTAAAACCTTCGGCCATGTGCACTTCTGCAGCAGCAGTCTTTCAAATATTTTTCTCAGGTTCACAACCCTGAAACTTCACTCGGCCTGCGCACTCCTTGCACGGCTCCTGTGCTCAACTGCACTTTCACAGAGATGAGAAAAAAATCTATCTCTATCTGAACCCTCTGTCAACACACTCCTTGCGGACACTTCAACTGCACTCCTTGCAGGAATTCTCTGGTTCAAATAGAGGAACAATTGAAACTCATTCATTCTTCCTCTTAGACTTCTAAATCAAACATGAAATCATATACACAGCATATAAAGCAAATGTATAACAGGAAGCAAACATTCATGAGCATATCATTTAGCATCAATACACAGAGAACAGACACAAAACCATGAATCTGAATCAATTCTTTCTATTAATCCAAATGTCTGTACATGGGTGTTCTTACGCAGCTCTCTGCATGCTCTTGCTCTTTCTTCTTCCTGATAATGATATAATACACAATGAGGGTGTCTATATCCCATTTCCCTCTTGCGCTCACAAACAATCTAATCTAGAACTAAATTCTATCTACCTGTATTAACTATCTTAAATTCCTCCTACCTACTAAGGACGAGAGCTAAAGGCTCAAGGTCCGATTACAATATACAAGTGCGCATCTTCTTAATGTCTCATTTAAGATCGCACAACAACTTCCAAGGTGATTTTCAAAATTTGAGCTGGCTTGTCCAACTGTCCACTTGCATTCGTGCTGGCTCGCTTGATGTGGGAGATGCTCCTACATCATACTCCCTCACTTGAAAATTTTCATGGGCTCCTATCCATGAGCTCCTGCACGGTCTGTCCATGCTTCTGTATCTCTGCTTCAGTCTCCGAGCTGGCATATTCAACTGGATGGTTCTTCCACTTGACTAGATACTCGATGTATTGCTTTTGCCTGGTCCTCTTGCTCACTCTCTTATCCAGTATGCGCTCCATCTGCGGCTTATCTGCAATTGGCATCTGTTTTTTCCACTGAATCATTGGCTTCTCATTTTCTGTCGCTGCTTCCTCAGCCCTATAGGGGTACAAATCCGATATATTGAATATCAGAGAAATTTCAATCCCATCGAGTAATTCAATCTCATAAGCATTCGTCCCAAATTTCTTCAAGACCCTACATGGCCTGATTTTCTTCATCTTCAGCTTATTATATGTTCCTTTCGGGAACCTTTCTTCCTCAAATGTGCCAGAACCAGGTCACGAACCTCAAACTGAAGTTGTCTTCTATGCTGATCCGCCCTGCGTTTATACTCCTGGCTTGAATCCTGCAATCGCTCCTTCACTTGGCTGTGAAGTTCCTTCATCGCCTCTGCGAATTCTTCTGCACTAGCACTCCTAGTCGCAGTCTGTTATGAATCCCTCAATTCAGAAATTCCTCTCGGCTACATGCCATAGACAATCTGAAATGGACTCTGCCCTGTGCTTCTATTAACCGAGTCATTATATGCAAACTCTGCTTGTGGTAATATTTTGTCCCACTGGCTATGGTGTTCTGTCACCAAGCTTCTCAGCAAGTCTCCCAGACTCCTGTTTACTACCTCTGTTTGTCCATCCATCTGAGGATGATAAGTTGAACTAAACAACAAGTTAGTTCCCAGCTTCTTCCATAATGTCCTCTAGAAATGCCCTATGAACTTCGTATCTCTATCCAAAACTATGCTCCTTGGTAACCCATGAAGTCGAGTGACCTCTTTGAAAAACAGGTTTGCAATGTGAGTTGTGTCACTGGTCTTTTGACATGGAATGAAGTGTGCCATCTTAGAAAATATATCCATCACCACAAAGATTGAATCAACACCTCTTTGTGTTCTTGGCAACCCCAATACAAAATCCATGCTAATCGCATCCCACGGCCTCTCTGGTATGGTCAATGGTTGATAAAACCCCGCATTTTGTCTTCTTCCCTTAGAATGTTGGCAAATTTTGCATCTGTCCACAAATATCCTAACATCTGCTCGCATTCATGGCCAAAAATATGAATCATTCAGCATTGTGGACGTATTGTCATGACCAAAGTGCCCTGCCAATCCTCCACTGTGTTTCTCCTTCAGCAGATTCTCCCTCATGGAGCATTTCAGAATACACAGTTGATTGCCTT
The DNA here is from genome assembly GCA_009831015.1 of Picea engelmannii. Classification (NCBI taxonomy): domain Eukaryota; kingdom Viridiplantae; phylum Streptophyta; class Pinopsida; order Pinales; family Pinaceae; genus Picea; species Picea engelmannii. The sequence goes on from ML810434.1 coordinate 267,393, forward strand.
TGAACAACAATCCTTCCTGGATCATGTATTCTATCCACGGGCTTCTGTCTTTGAGAACTGGATTCTCAGTCGCTTCATATGCCTCCTTAAAATCTGGATCATCAACATACATGTCCCTGAGATCATCAAAACCCAATGTTTTGACTCTGAACTCCTGCAACAGCAAACACTTCCTGCTCAAAGCATCAAGCACTTTGTTAGTAGTACCAAAAATATGTTTTATCACAAAAGTGAAATTTTTCATATATTCAACCCATTTGACATGTTTCTGATTCAACTTGTTGAGTCACAAACTACAGTGCATGATTGTCACTATACAAGACAAACTCTTTCGGGATCAAGTAATGCCTCCATTTCTTCAGTGCTTGGATGATAGCATAAAATTCCTTATCATAAGTGGAATATTTCAACTTTGCTTCATTCCGCTTCTCACTGAAATACGCTATCGTCCTGTCTTCCTGACTCAAGACTGCTCCGATTTCAAATCCGCTTGCATCGCATTTCACCTGAAATGTCTTTTGGAAATTCGGCAACACCAAAACTGGTTGTCCCGTGATCTTCCTCTTCAACAGATTAAAACTCTTCTCGGGCTCTTCAGTCCAGTGAAAAGACTTGTGTCTTTTCTTCATTGTGTCCATCATCGCTGTGCTAATTCCACTGAAATTCCTGATGAATTTTCGGTAGAAACTAGCCAATCCGTGAAAACTTCTCACCTCGAATACATTCCTCGGTGATGTCCAATTCTTGATCACTTCTGCCTTATCTGGATCCATCCTCAACTCATTTGCCGAAATAACAAATCCCAAATAAATGAGCTCTGTCTTCATGAATGAGGATTTATTCATGTTTATCAATAGCTTCTCCTACTGTAATTTCCGCATCACTGTAGCCAAATGATTCAGATGCTCCGTTATTGTTTTACTGAAAACCAGTATATCATCCAAATACACAATGACAAATTTCCTGATGAACTCCTTCAGGACTTCGTTCATCAACCTCATGAAGGTACTTGGCGCATTTGTTAAGCCAAATGGCATAACAAGCCATTCGTACAAACCCTCATTTGTCTTGAATGTTGTCTTCCATTCATCACATTCTCTCATGCGGATTTGATGATATCCACTTTTCAAATCAATCTTTGAAAAATACTTTGCTCCACTCAAACAGTCCATCAGATCATCCATCCTTGGAAATGGAAATCTGTATCTGATGGTTATCTTATTGATCGCCCTCGAGTCAGTACACATCCTCCAACATCCGTCTTTTTTTGGACTAAGTACTGTTGGAACAGCACACAGACTCAAGCTTTCCCTGACCAAACCTTTGTCCAACAAATCCTGGACTTTCCTCTTGACCTCTTCATTCTCTTGCGGCGTCAACCTGTACGTGGCTTTGTTTTGAAAACTGGCTCCTGGTATGAGATCAATATGATGACTCACACTTCTGATCAGTGGCAACGAACAAGGTAATTCGTCCACTACAATGACAACGAACTCTTCCAGCAGTTCCTGAACCTCCTCTGGTAAATCATCCATTCTTGTGCTAGTCAGAACAATTCTCGGCTTCCTGACCACAATGAAGTGTGGATCCTCCTTCTTCTTAACCTCGATAAGGAGTTCCTTCCCACTCATGAGAAGTACTGTGTTGCTTACTTCCGGCTTCACCTCCTTATCCTTAATTGGAAGCAACATGTGTGTCCTCCCATTCTTCTCCAGGGTGTATGTGTTCATTCTCCCATCATGAATCACATTTCTGTCATATTTCACTGGTCTACCCAGCAATAGATGGAAAACATCCATAGGATTGAAATCACACAAGATTTTATCATTATATCCACCTATCTTGAACTCAACTAAACATTGTTTAGTGACAGTTACCTGATGTTCCTTCTGTAGCCATGAAACTCTGTATGGGCTTGGATGATCAGTCGTCTCCATCTCCAGCTTCTCTACCATCTCTGTAGAAATGAGATTATCCATGCTACCACTATCTACAATGACCGTGCATACCCTGTCCTTGGTTTTGCAAGCAGTCCTAAAAAGTCTAGTCCTTTGGACTGAACTTTCCACCTCTTTCTCAGGTGTCAAAAGGACTTTTCACATCATCAACGATCTTCCACCTTCAGCGTCTTCTGCCTCAACATCCCACCTCTGTGCTTCGGTGATGTGAGATTCTCCAATGTCCTTCTTTTTATCTGGACACTCGTAAGACTTGTTCCCATTCTTTCCACATGTGAAGCATGTGATTACTCCACCTCTTCCTCTTCCTCTACCTCTAGTACGAGGAAAAGTATTGTTATCAGCATAATCTCCTTTCTTCTCATTATGATGCCCTCACTGTGAAGTTCCACCTCTCTCAATTCGAGTCTGAGGTTTCTTCCAGTCCTCTTTGGGCTTCTGATATTTGTCCCGGGCAACTGATTTGCCTCTAGACTGGCTTCTGCCTCGCCCTCTCTGACTCTGCTTTCGGCTCAGCTTCTCCTTAGCTTTCAGAGCCATCTGATAAGCATCTTCCACCGTTAGGATGGTTACCATGCTCATCTCATCCCGGATATCATATCTCAAGCCATTCATGTATCTGGCGACTTTTTCATCATTGCTCTCCCGATGACCTGCTCTGATGTTCAGTTTATAAAATTCCTCAGTGTATTCCTTCACTGTCATCAGCTTCTGTCTCAGGTTCTGCATCCTCCTGAATAGAGAAATTTTATAATCTATGGGGATGAATTTCACCTTCATCTTCACGATCATCTGATCCCAGCTTTTGATCTTCTGCTTGCCCTTGCAGCGTCTGTCAGCTTGCAGTTCATCCCACCAAAATGTTGTGTGTCCTTTCAATCTCGTGACAGCATGCTTGACCTTCTTGTCTTCTTCGACATCTTCATAGTCAAAGTATGTGTCCAAAGCTCTAATCTAGTCTAGAAGCTCTTCTGCATCTAAGTTTCCCTCATAAACTAGAATGTCCATCTTTGCTCTTGCACCCATCCTGGCAATAGCTTTGATCAACCGCTCGTTTGATGCATCTTCAGCTGCAACTTCTTCTTCACGTTCAGCCTCTATTTCACTCTCGGAATCACTCAGATCCCCCGCACTGGCTGTGCATCTTTGCGTTGTCTCCATGTCTTCAAGTCTAGCTCATAGATCACACATTTGTCTCTCCATAACTGGATCTGTCATCTTCCAACCTCTTCTTCGTGGTATTTCCCTATCCTCTGGTGGATCGGGTGACTTTCTGTCTCTCCTTAGCAGCATGGCGAATTCTCTTCTTCTCTGCTACAGAAAGCAAAGAACCTTTCTGTGCTCTGATACCACACTGACGCAGACCGCGCTCGTAAGCACGTCCACTCATAGGATCTTTCCTTCTTTCTCGACCCGAAGAACTCTAAGGCTCTTCCAATTCCCTATCGGGAAATCTGCACCCACAGAAATCCTCGTGGGATTCCCCCTCTTTACAATCGGGGAATCAGACTTCGCGACTTCACGAGGTCAATGGTCGAGCGTTGGGCTCTCAAATACCCGAACCCCGATACAGTCAACACTGACCCTCCCTTAACCTTGTCGAGACTTTCCTTATCGCGATTTCGGCACTCGCGACATCAAGTAACTTGCTTTACCGACTCTCGAGCCCCGATTAGCTAAAACTCTGACACACGTGCACGTTGACTATTCAACGACTTCACTCCATAGGAATTTCAGGGTTTGCAATATCGCGAATCCTGATGCTATTGTTTCGGCACTCCTCGCCACAAAATCTCGATAAGGCGTGCCACCTGTCCACGTCGCTAACCCTTATGGCCCCACGCTTAGCCATCGGGATATCGCGTATCGCGATTCCCGTTGCAATATTCCAGAGTTTCAACCTACGAAACCCTGATATGCGAAATCACGTGTAAATCCAACGGTCCTTGTGGCCCGGATCTACAATTCTACCCCTCCTAAGCTTTGAACCCCTTGGGAATACTTCACAGTATCTCCCTGGCTCTCCTGCGAGATCTAACGGCTCATGGAGTTTCACGAAATCTCCTCAGAGAATTTCATCCATCCGTCCTTCCTTGGTGATCCCTGTGAAATGACTCCAGTGTTCCTTTATCGTAGAACTTGTCCACCTGTGTGCAAACTTGCGACGCTTCTTACAAACTTCCCGTCACAGCTTCCTACACTATTCTTCAACAAAATTCGAAGGACTATCCTTCCTGAGATTTTTTGCAACTCTGAGTCTTAGAAAAGACTCCTTGCGCGCACTCATTGCAGCAACCTTCAGACACTCCTCGGTGCTGAAAACCTTCAGCCCTGCGCACTTCTGCAGCAGTAGTCTTTCAAATATTCTTCTCAGGTTCACAACCTTGAAACTTCACTCGGCCTGCACACTCCTTGCATGGCTCCTATGCTCAACTGCACTTTCACAGAGATGAGAACAAAATCTATCTCTATCTGAACCCTCTGTCAACGCACTCCTTGCGGACACTTCAACTGCACTCCTTGCAGGAATTCTCTGGTTCAAATAGAGGAACAATTGAAACTCATTCCTTCTTCCTCTCAGACTTCTAACTCAAACATGAAATCATATACACAACATATAAAGCAAATGTATAACAGGAAGCAAACATTCATGAGCATATCATTCAGCATCAATACACAGAGAACAGACACAAAACCATGAATCTGAATCAATTCTTTCTATTAATCCAAATGTCTATACATGGGTGTTCTTACACAACTCTCTGCATTCTCTTGCTCTTTCTTCTTCCTGATAATGATACAATACACAATGAGGGTGTCTATATCTCGTTTCCCTCTTGTGCTCACAAATAGTCTAATCTAGAACTAAATTCTATCAACCTGTATTAACTATCTTAAATGCCTCCTACCTACTAAGGACGAGAGCTAAAGGCTCAAGGTTCGATTACAATATACAAGTGCACCTCTTCTTAATGACTCATTTAAGATCGCGCAACAACTTCCAAGGTGATTTTCAAAATTTGTGCTGGCTTGTCCAGCTGTCCACTTGCATTCGCGTTGGCTCGCTTGATGTGGGAGATGCTCCTGCATCAAGATGCCAGGTAAACATCACCTCCTTCTTCAGTGGAGGTTTTTTCCTCTGTGGAAGAGGTACTATCAGATCCCTTTGGTTTATCAACCTTCTTAGACTTGCAATCTTTCTTACAATTCCCTATTTTACCACACTTCCAACATTTCCTCAAAGATTTTCCTGGAGACTTAGATATACTTGTAGATTTAGATCTACCCTCCGAAGGTTTACCGGGATTCCTGTCTTGGGTACGACCTCTTACAAATAAAGCATCTGTGTTATGACTATCCATGCTTTTCCGCCTCATCTCTTCAGATAACAAGGATTAAACTACATCATCATACTTCAATGTAGTTGAGTGGTACTACCAATTGCTACAACCAGATTATCCCAAGAGTTTGGAAAAGAACATAACAAAGTAATACACTTATCTTCTTCTACAATCATAATATTAATAGAGACAAGTTGACTTACTAGAGTATTAAAGGCATTTAGATGTTCTGTCACAGAATCTCCATCTTCCATCCTAAGATGATACAACTTCTTTTGAAGAAACAACTTGTTTACCAGGGACTTTGATTGATACAAATTTCCCAACTTATCCCATGGTTCCTTGGCTATAGATTCTCCCGAGACATTCAACAAAACCGAATCTTCCAGGTAGAGTCGAATAATACTCCTTGCTCTTCTGTCCAAATTTTCCCAATCTTCCTTCGACATACCAGTAGCTGGTGTACTAGTAGTTTGTGTACTAGTAGGTTGTGTACCAGTATCCTGTGTGCTAGTAGACGGTGTACCAGTAGGTTGTGTACCAGGATCCACAACGATCCATTGTTCTTTGTCTACAAGAAGGTCCTCCATCTTGAGCTTCCATAGCTCAAATTTTTTACCATTGAACTTCTCTATCTCAATTCTAGATGAGATCGCCATTCCTCTTTCTATACTCGAATATCCACTGCAAAAGCTCCCACTAAACCCAGGTTTATTACAGACCCAAGATAAACTTGATCTATCAAGACCGAGCCAAACCCTCAACAACAAAGGTGTCCCTCTGAAGCCCAAAACAAGCTCTGATACCACTTGTAAGTTTTAAACCTGTGAAGTAAAGCAATGCATATAGATTCTTAAACAAAACAAAATTTAATCAATGGCTCATACACAGAGTACACAGAGATTTTATATCGAAAACCCTCAACCGAGAAAACCTTTCTTATATTCATTATATTGAATTTCACCATTCACCATACAATATATATACAATGTTTTTAGGTATTCCGTAGATACCAAAACCCTAATCCCTTAATCCAAGATTAATTTACAAAACCGCTAA
>ML810434.1:273800-287442 GCA_009831015.1 Picea engelmannii
TGGACCCCCCTGCACACGACACAAATAGCACTACTAGAGGGATCGTCAGACACAATTGTCATATCTAACGCACACACATGCAAATAATATAACACATACCCAACAAAGCAACCCCAAGGAAAGATACCCTTTTCCACTTATGTCAAAGGGGGAGAGGAAAATTGATGAGGAGAGATGGTCATAGGGGGATCATGAGTATTGGAGTATGAGTGTTTCCATCAATTCCAAAGGGGGAGATTGTTGGATAGTTGGTTTGGATGGTTGGTTGTCATTGATGTCATCCCTTAGAGCGTTAGAGACACCCCAAAATTGTGATTGAGATTGATGGTGAGTTAGTTGTCATTGATGTCAACAAGAATGGTTCATGTCAACAGATGTGATGGGTGCATTTGATGAAGTCTACACGAGGTCTTGAAGGTGTGGTTATGGAACCCAAAGTTGATCAATGAATAAATGAATGAATTACAATGTAATTGCATGTAACATACACATAGATGGATATTCCTCGACTTGTCAATTCAAACGATAGGTGGAGTGTCACGTAGTTCCTCACGGTTGAGGATTTATGATATCATGAAGTTGGAATCCCCAAAATTGGGTTAATAAGCCCCTAATTGGTTGCAAATCATTAATGAAAGGGTAAAGTGTTTGTAACAAGAAATTTCAAGAAGCCCTAAATTTAAGGAAAGAGGTTACTTAGAAAAAGTATATATACACCTCAAGAAGCCACTCATAAGTACATTCACACACAAATTCTATTGAATATGTTCTATGTGAGTAAGTGATTCTTATTTGAGGTAACCAAGGTGATCTAAGGAGAATTTCATCGGGAAGATGAAATGAAGAAGGGAGGAAGAAGTCTTCTGATGATGTGTTCTGATGTATGTTATTTAAAGTTCATCTTACCATTTGCGCTATAAAAAAAATTCTAGAATGAATTAGATAGAGAAAATTGGAGGTAGTTGAGAAGACATATCAAGGTACCTGTGATAAAAATTTCAGCTTCGGGGTCATTGTGTTTTTGGAGATACACTATGTGGAAGATAGAGTTTTTGGCTAGTCTTGAAACTAGTCTCAGATAGGTGTTCCGAGTAAAATGTCATAACTTGTTCATAGATGTAATATCCTCCGGTAGTACCCCTGTGATATTATGAATTGTAATCATGTTTTGTAGGCTGGTGAGCCGAGTATTGATAAGCTGGTGGGCTTATGTGTTTATTAGGCCGAAGAGCCTAAGTATTAAGGCCAGGAGCCTGATTTTGTATATGTAATTATGCAGATCAGTAATATAATATATAAACATCGCTGCGTGCCGACCGACCATGAAGAAAGAGTGATGGGGGACTAAGATTCCACGGAATGGGTAAGGGAGAGGGGGCTGAGAGGTAGGAAGAGGGGCTAAGCTTGAGGGATTAAGTCCTTAGGAATAATAATTTATTATTATTCCAAAGTGGTGTGAAAGGTATGTTTTTATCCTAAGTCCTGGGAGAGGCAACGCATGCAGCTCCAATGTGTGCAAAAGGGAACACATACTCGATGGAGTGCATGAAGTTTCATGGGTGACATGTGCCGGCCCATGCACATGCAATTTAACCCAAGAAATGAGCCATGATGGGGGTTCGTCCTCCATTCTATCGTCTGTTGTCTGAACCGTGGGGAGTCGGGGTATGATTATTGCATACCTCACACAGCTCTAAAAGTCGAAACCGTAAGACCTTTGTGATCGACTGGTGTATTCCCGTGAATTTCGTCCAATCTCTGCATTTGGTCTCCATCATTGACCTCTACATAATTTTCCTGTTATGCACCCTAAAAACTAGCGGCAAACCCGTGGACTGATCCGTGTATCCTATGTGTCCTGTGAACCCAGTTTATCCATTCTACAATATGATTTTGTGCTTAACCATCCGGGTTTCTATCGTCTGTGAAACCTGAGCATACCATAATTTCCTATGTCATGTCTGTTATAAATGTGGGTTGTTTTGGCCATGCAGTCCCTTGGATGAGTTTGATTTGTTACCATCATTTGTTCCTTGCTGAGCCATCTGTTGTCCTCCTTGTGCTAGAATGGAGCTGAAGAAGCAGGTTCTCAGGCTTGTGTGCAACACTCTCTCTAGGTGAGAGAGTGCATTGAGGAAGTGAGAACTCCTGGAAGGGGTCTTGTAGCTACCACAGAGCTCGTAGAATTCCGGTCCGACCTGTTGCTGAAGCCCAGGGCAAGGGAGGTTTAGCAGTCGAAGGACTGTCTTGGTGACAATTAATGTGTATACTCCTAGGGTGGGACAGGCATGTGGGGAATGAGATTTTGTGAGAAGTGGGCATAAGTGGCTCGTGGGAGAGAATCCTTCCTCATAAACCGTGTGTCTTCCTGTTGACCTTGCCTAGCCTAGGATTCCCTTGCCTGGTGGAGCTTAGTCCCAGCTCAGGGGTGACCTACTACTGAGAGTGATGAGCAGCGTAGTCTAAGGCTGGGAGGTTCGTGGAAGGTCTGGACGCAGTTGGTGGTGTTACACCAGTTTAAAAGATAAGTATTAATTATGTACTTAATTTATATGTGATGCATTTTTGTGTCTCGAAATGCATTAAATCATGTATTCAGTTGCAAGTTTGAATTGTTGTTAATTATGTTTAAGTCTGTATGACAACAGTAAATTCATGCTAATTACGTTAATTTGATTTAACGCATACTCTTTATAAGCATATTATATATGTATGAGAATATTTTCGCGTAGTAACATTGCCCGACAGTGGGGTTGATGTTTAGGGACATTACAATATGGTATCAGAGCCCATGGTTTCAACATTGAGCCTAGATGGGTCGGATAAGTGGTCTTGGACCCAAGGTTTCGAGTGGAAATGGTGTTCGGAGGAGTAGCGGTAGAATAAAACCGCAGCCAGCATGGTATTTGACCAGAGAGAGAGAGCGCTCAACACTTGGGGTGTTGGAGCCATAGGATCTATTTGGATGGAAGGGAAATTCAATACGACAGTCAGATCTAAAGAAGGTACATGAGGGTTATCCTGGAAGCCCTTCAGAGTTCGACAATCAGGAGAAGCGGGGTGCGTGGAGGTATAAACGCCTGAAACCCGAAACCCCGAAGTCCCGAGGGAGATATACACCGTAGATCTGGAGAAAATAGATTGACCGTTGGATCAAGCAGAAGAGAAAATTGTAATTTCGGGAGTTCAACTGTCGGGAGAAGTGGGATGTGTCATTGCACAAACTCCCAAAGTCTGAAGTTTTGAAGCGAAAGAGTATATGTGGTGGGGCCAGATGACGTCGCTAGTATTCCTCCATGTGGCATCCTATGTGAGCAGGGTTAGTGGCGCTCGAAGTTACGTAATGTAGTTAAGGGTCGAAGGACCCACACTGCCGTTGATCATGATACATCAAGATCGATGGCCAGGAGACATTGTGAGGACCCAAGTTGCACGGAAGCTAATTCTCCAAGGCGGTCCCGCAATCCAAACCATGGCATTGCTGAGGGTTTACGTGTTAGAATTCGGAGAATTGTGGGATGAAAGGTGGGTTACTCCAAAACCACCATTGCATGCCCCCGCAATTGGGAAAACGTTAAGTAATGTGATACAATGACATCAACAAAGTGTCATGGAAGTGTTCGGAGATTAAGGGTTTAGGGTGTGCGGATGTGAAATCTTCTAAAGTCTTGAAGTCCCAGAACTCGAACCCCTGAGGTTCCATAGTGACTGTCAGTTGTTGGATGCTGAGTAGACATGGACCGTTGATCCACCCTACTGCGCGAGTTCAGTAACTTAGAACTTCGAATGACTGTTGTGTTATGCTTGGAAATCTTCCTAAGCCGAAGGCCAAAGGCCTGAGTAAGCACTTATTGATCTAGCGCTTGGTCATGACCCATGGTCGCGTGGGTTGGGGACTGAGTGAAAGGGGCTAGTGCCCAAAAACTTAGCAGAGTAGAGTTCTGAAAGTAGAAATCTGTGGGGATTCTTGATTGAACGAGAATGGAAACTGAACGTTTTCTTGAGTCAAATTTGTTTATGAACGTTGTGGGATTTGTTAAGGATTAATGGCCTGAAAAATTCCAATTGTCTACAGATTGTGTTTGAAGAAGTTTAACGAGTGCCAGAATCGAATAGAGTTGCCACTGAGTGCAAAGAAATGGAAGAGGCATAGACTGCTTCAAGTTCCGAGGATGAAGCAAAAGGAATGGATGTCCATTTGGGAGTTGAAGGGTCAAACTCCAATGAGCATGGATAAGAGGTAGATAAGGAAGGGAATATGATGAAAATCATTGAAAGATTGCAGAAATATGCCCAAACTCACCGAGCAGATAACAAAAAACTCATAAAAGCTAAGGAACAACCGGGTGAATTCAACCTCTTGGGTCCCATTGATGTTTCACTACTTCTTGCAACAACACAGGCAAAATCTTCCCATGTTCAGTCTGAGGCCGAAAAATCCATCAAATTTATTGAGCGGATTCACCATTCCTCCAATAGGTCCATGATATTTTGGAGAAAGCCAATGCTAACTACAAGCAACACTATGATAAACAACAAGTAATACACTAGTTTCAGGTGGGAGACAAGGTCTGGTTACATTTGCAAAAAGACGCCTTACATGGCCCCATCAAAAGCTCCTCCCACTTCTCTATGGGCCTTATACTATCACCAAGGTTGTGGGTAGCAATGCCTTTGAGCTCAACACTCCACCCTTCCTTGGCTTGTACCCAGTGTTCAATGTGGACCTCCTTTGGCCATATTTTCCACCATTATTGGACACCTCGGAGATCACAGAACAATTGAAAACAATAGATCTCAACCATGATTGCATGGAAAATGCATCCATTGATAAGATAATGGACACACAGGTCAAGGGAACTGGCCAGTAGAGGAACCAACTTTATCGGGTTGTCAAGGCAGGGTAGCTCCTACACCAAGGCAAGTGGATCACTCGGGGCCAAATTCAACAGAATTATCCTCACCTAATGGGGGCACTCAACGCAATGGATACCATTGCTTCCTAAGGGGCGAGGACTGATCCAGGTGGATATTGGTGGCCACCCACCTATTCCAACTGGCTCCTCTTAACAATTTTTAGTTCAATACATTCTTCTGTAATTATTTGTAATTGAGGGTTCTACACTTCCAAGGCTGTCTAAATCCATACATAGCTTCTAGGTGGATATTGGTGGCCGCCCTCCTAATCCAACTAGCTTATTTTGGATTTTTTCATGACACTACATCTTTCTGTACTTCCAGAGCCATTTTGGGGCCCTAGATAATGTTTTTTTGGCTTTCCATAGTCAAACTATGGACAAAGTTAGATTTTGATGAAATAATGTGTATTTCTCAAAAATACCTTTCCAACGGGCTATAATGTGCCTAAAACAACGGTCGTATGCAAAATTTACGACCTTGGGAAGTTGAGGTACCAACTTACCCATCAGGGCCCACATAACTTTTGGTGTTTCATCTCCTAGGGTTAGGTTTTTGGATTTCTAGGGTTTTGGAATTCATGAGTAATGTTAAAAAGGCCTTTGAAGCCTCATTGTAATCATTCTTCTCAGATAGATGCACGTAGTAGCCACATCTCTTCTCAGAGATAGTTACTGCCATTCAAGCAAGTTGTTTCAGTTCTAGAGTTTTACAGTTTCAGCCTATTTTTTTTATTCATAGAAGTTATTGTTCACTTGATATATGCTATTATTCTCTGTATCTCTGTGCTATGGTATTCAATCTATTATTCAGTTTCGTTCTGCTCATAACTCTGGATCAACAACATACTAAAAAATATTTTGACCTCATTGTTTAATATGAAAGCTTGATGCTTCTTTATATTATACTTTCCTTGATTCCATTGTTGTATGTTCATCTATGTTTCTTGCCCCTTTTTTATTAGTTGTAAATTACATTTCTTGTGATGGGAACTTTAATTGCATATAATCTATAAATTTAACCTTACCAATTAAATTCTATGAATTATTATTCAAGGTTGGTGGTATAAGCGCGCAATTGCATCAACTATTCATCGCCTAACGACATATCCATCTCATCAAGTGGTAGAGCATAGAATCCTACTTGTAGTTCCATTTTTTGTATTTCAACAAATATTTTATGACATATTCCTACTCCTTTAACCTTTTGTCATCCACAATCGTAACTATTATGTGCTTGGTGGGGATCTACACAAATAGGCTTTTTTGCTTAATGAATTTTATGTATATACAATTATGAGTATTATCAAAATCTGTCAGTATCATTATATTTCTATGTTTTGTGATTCCTTTAAGATTTAGGGTCTTCAATTACAATTTCCCCATCATGTTGTAGGTGGAACTATAGGTTCATTTTTCACTTTTCTTGGGTGTCTTGGGTCTTATGAAGCTTCCTTAAATGAGGTGGGATATATTTTGTGATCGTTTCTTGTATTTATTATTTTTGAGTAGTAGTTTCTTTTGGGGGACCCAAAATTTATTCTTATTTTAGTAGGACCTTGAGATTAAAGCTAATCATATTTTTGGCACCCTGTCATCATTTTTGGATTTGAAATTGTACCTAATAATAATATTTTCACTAGGTTCAAATTTCCTTGTTCATTTTCATCCATTATTTTTGAATAGTGTAATGACTTGTCTTCACATCAATGTCCCAAAATCCATCTCCTATCACATCTAGGACAATTTTTCCCCTTCTTTATTAATTATATCCATTATCTTCCATAATCTTCTATTAACTTGTCAATTTTACCACTCGATACTTTTGGTGTATCTTCTATAAATTTGTTAATTTTTTCCTCTAATTGTTTTTCTGTCTTTTTAATATTATCCATAATTTGCATTGCATTATTGGCTTCATTTTCATAACAATGAACATCTTCTTGTGATTTGTCATTATTACTTATTTTGATGATTTCTTCTTTACGAGGCACGCTATAGTTTTACTTTATATACAATGTATAGGAGGTTGGAATCTTAATTTTTAATAAATTTGACGTTATAAGCCAAGATGACTTGATAAAATATTCTAAGTTAGAAAAAAAATTATGGACAATTTTCAAGGAGATGTGACTTTATGAAAATGTCAAGTGTGGATTAAAAGTGTACAATGTTTTTAGAGAAAAGGTGGTTAAATGAATTTGATTGACCAAATCAATGATGCTTGTATGGAGGCATGAACAAGAAAGGGATAGTAGCACGGAAATTGTACAAATTTGTAGATGACAAGATATGGAATAGTACAAATGAGTGATGATGTGTATGGAAAGGAGACAACAATATGTATAAACAAACTATGTCACAGTATGGATGGTGGTTGATAGATGATGACAATGCTAATATGGTAACAGAGTATGGAATTTAGTACATCGTACATGATATTATTTTATAATGTCTATTGTACTTAATCATATGATATTGTACTTAATCATATGAATGGTTGTAGATGCATTGTATGAAATTTCCAACAATTGAAGGAAATTTGAACTATTGGAATTAATTGTGCATTTGATTTTGATTTTTTCAAATCAATGGTTCTAATACCAAAATTGAATAATTAGTCTTATTTATTACTAAGATTCACAAGGTATTTTTGCAATTGTATATTTAAATATTGAATAATAAAATGATCGAAATGGATTTGATGATGTTACAATGAACCTTGTGACAATGTACTTATATGCATTCACTAGTCATGAGATGAACATGTGTGTGTGGATTTTGACCTTCATTAGCATAATTATTATTATTTGTTATTATTATTAAGAACATGTGTTTCCTCATAAGAGGTTACAAGTTCAAATCCAGAGGGGGGTAGGGTATGTATACCTCCGTAGACTTTACCAATAAAAATCGTTGATCGGAGGGGGTCTCATACACCAATTTGGTATCTGGATTGACCGTGACCTTAAAAATATATTATTATTATATTCGTTATTATGTTTGTTACATTCCTTCTTGAGTTGAATTGAATTGAGTGATTTCTTTTTTGTTAAAGGGTACATACAATCAGAGTAAAATATTGGTATCAATGCTTTCTTCTTTTGGCAGTGACCATTGTTGCAACATTCAACATATCTGTATACATAGTGCACTTTGCACATCATATACCAATCATCAACATGACCAAATGACAATGGTCAATTTAATTCACTTACAATCAAAGACAAGACATTTCAAATATATCCTTATCAACAAAATGAGTTTTAGAAGGAAAAACACGTTGACACAAATTAATTCTCAATTTCATCAAGCTTTCCTTGAAAATTCAACTATTCATTTTGGAGGGAGCTCAATTATATTGGTCGATGATTTGGGACATATTCCTCCAATTATGGATAAAATTTTATATGCATGTGAAGGTCTTGTGAAAGAATCATGGAACTTATTACAAATATTATGACTCTTGGTACAGTGTTTGGGCAAGATGAACGAAGATAAGATTAGAATCATTTTCACTATCTTGCAACAAATGTTAAAGAAGCAATTCCAAGTGTATAAGTTTGTAAATAGATAATGCTTGTGCATATGTTTCTTTGGATGGTTTCACAAAAGAGTTATTTGATATGGCCATACATTCTTTTACAATAAATGATGATGTCCACAATCATAATAAACATTGTTTGATATATGTGCATTGCCCTATTGCATGTACTATTGTTGCAAGGGTAGAAAAAAACTCTTATACTGAAGTAGATTAAGAACAACTAGAAGTTAAATTGTTTATTTTAGTTGAAGAGAGGATGATGCTTACTTCAAAATTATAGACTAGTGCATGTCTTGTCAATGATGCATTTGGAGTTATTGAAAAAATTCGGTATAATCTTGAAACTTTACCCCCAAAAACTCTCACATATGTTATTGTAAGATTTGATAACTATTTGAGTATTCCATGGTGTGAAGTGTTCCCTTGGATTTCCCCTATTACACATATTAAAATAGGGGAAAAAAGACATCTTCAATTCAGAGATTTTCTTGGGGGCTAACAAACCACAAGTCACATGGATTAACATTACAAAAAGCAATGTCTCAAGTTAAACGTTTTAATGGTATTCAATTTCAATCTCCTTTTTCATATAATTGAAAGTGTAGTTGTGACAAGGTCGTTCATGATTGGAACCAACCTAGAACCATGTTAACCTTGGATTGATCAAGTGTCGAGAGGGATGAAATCCCTTGAGGTGCTAACATTTCCTCAAGTTATTCACTCTAAAAAAAATTGCACCTCAAATGAAGTCATCCTCCACACTTAGTAGATCAAAGGTTAAGATGGATATATGTTGGTATAACCTATTTTTTTAAATTAAATGTATCACTCCTTACCCTTTTCTCTTGATTAAAGTTAGATGTATTTGCATGGAGTCTAAATCCATGACTAGATATTTAGAATATAAACATAAATTGCTAAAGTTAACAACACGAGGATCCCTTTTATAATTGCTCCTTATATGAGAAGTAGTCACCACAAGCTTACAAAAAGTTGGGTTGGAGATTTTGATACCTTAACTACTATAAACATAAAAATCGTTACTTGAATTAATAATATTAAATTTTCTAGCCCTATTATTTAAATAGGAAACTTTGAATTACAATGAAATTGATAATAAGAAGTTGAATATTATAAAGGGTTTTTCAATCCTAAATTGGATGAACAAAATTATTTTGCCAATAAAAATGAGCACCATTCTTTTATCTTGCTCTAACTTAATAATATATACAATAAGTTTACCATATTAAATATTGTTAAACTGTATTAAATACTTTTCTAACTTATAAAATTCATTATAATTTTAATATTTTTATTTCCATTTAATGTAAATTTAAAAATAAGAAAATAAAAATAGCATTGGTATATTTACTTTTTTCCCTTCATAAATCTTCTGACCTAGATAATCATCAACATCATCATTATATGTCAATAATAAATTTATATTGAGATTGTCTATGCATCTTATCTTACATACTTTGTGAAATTTATTATCTAATCTACGATGTAATATTATTTTAATTTCTGGTAACTTTAACATAGTTTTTTTCAACCTTTCTCTGATTTTATTTTTTGGTAACTTTAACATAGTTTTTCTCAACCTTTCTATAAGAAGGAATTATGTTGTAAAAACATGGTTGAACTATAATAATTTTGTAAATATATTAATAATGGTATGATAATTTTGTAAATATATTAATAATAGTTATGTTTTTAAGGTAGTAAAATTTATTATAATATTATTTACAAATTAATTTATAATTATTATTTAAGAAAAACAAAATAATTAAATATTTAAGATAGTAGATTTTCATTTTTCTCAAATATTTTTAGCTTATGAATAGACATCAACTTGGAGTATTAATATTAATAACTAAACAAAATAATTTTAATCACCCTAAAAATTAATGCCATTTATGTGTTCCTCTTGACAGTGCGAAGATCAGGTATGTATATGCTTCTACAAATACATGTATATATACTTCTTGACAGTACGAACATCAGGTACTTCTTGACAGTGCGAACATCAGGTATATACTTTATCTATAAATATCGTGTATATATACTTCTGTCGAAGACTTTCTTGGCGCATGCTTTAATGTTACTCAAAATGAACATTCGGTGGTTGACTCCTTTGAGCATACGGGGATTTGGTGGCGGTGGATTAATATGTTTTATTCCTCTATTCTCAAATCTTTCTTTCATTCCTCTATTAACGATAAGCAATTCCATCTTTGCTAATTGTAAATTGATTTTTTTAAATTCAACTATAATTTTGTTAATAGTCAATCATTTTCTTGGCCACCCAAAACTGAGCTACATACTTTATTATCCTTTTTAATTTTTGAAATAACTTAGGCTCAATTGCTTTCCAATTTTTTTTATTCAACGGTCATCTTTTTAAAAGAAAATTAAAATATAATAACACGTTAATTTTTTCTCACATATAAATGATTTAATATATGTTTATTACTCCAAATTTTTGTATCCAACGGTCATCTTTTAAAAGAAAATTAAAATATAATAATATGTTAATTTTTTCTCATATATAAATGATTTAATATATGTTTATTATTTTCGTTTCTCCTAAACTCGTCGCACACTGGTGCAGGCATTCTCCCGATCTCCTTCCAACAATTACGCTTCGAGTTTTGATTAAACAACGTATATTGCCAGATGACCAAATATTTCAACATGTTATCCTCTTCGATTGCTCCAACGACCAGGAGATCAGAGCCTCCTCTGCAGGTCAACAAGCGAAGCGAGGCCAATAATGGTCGTTTTTATCCGTTGCTGGCATCGGTATTATCGTTGCGTTGCCCTCCTTCATGTTGTATTCCACCACATGACCATCATCATCATCATGCAGGCTACCAGTCAAGCAGTAGAAGGATCCTTTACAGAAAATCACGCTGTCGTACTTTAATCCCAAATTTTCTGGTAGGGTGCCTGACGTACTTTAATCGGGCAACCTGGATTAAGAGTGGTGATACAAATATGAGCTTCTTTCACAAGTTTGCTACACATCGCCGCAATGAGGAGAGGAACGAAGTTCGTGAGACAATCTCCATTGAAGAACTGAAAGAGGTCGTAGGTTCGATGCCCAAGGACAAGAGTCCTGGTCCAGATGGGTGGATACAAGAATTTTTCTTTTTCTTTTTGATATTATGGGATTGGACCTATTAAATGCTATCGAGGAATCTAGGACTTCTGGAAGGGTTATTGGATCCGTAAATGCAACCTTTGTGGCACTTATTCCAAAGGTCTCTAGGCATGTTACATTTAATGACTTCAAACCTATCACTTTGTGTAATTTCATCTATAAGGTTATCACAAAAATTATTGCGTCCAAACTCAAGAAGAAGTTGGACTCTTGCATGTCTAGAGAATAATTCGACTTCTTAGAGTAAAAATTGATCTTCGATGTAGTGGGGATTGATCAAGAATGTTTGCACTCTGTTTAGACTAAAAACCTAAATTCTCTCGTCCTTAAAATTGATCTAAGGAAAGCGTATGACTAAAATTGATCTAAGGAAAGCGTATGACAAGGTGAGCTGGCAGTTTTTAAGGATGATGTTGATTCAAATTGGATTGAAATGGGAAGTGACCCAATGGATATTGGGTTGTGTTTCTAGTGCTAATTATGCGGTCTTGATAAATGTCTCCCCTACCAGGTTCTTTAAAAGTCATAGAGAGTTGAGACAAGGATACCTCTTCTCACCTTTACTCTTCCTCCTGGTGGTGGAGGGCCTTAGCAGACTCCTAAAAAAGGCTTGTTCTGAAGAGAGATTCAAAAGAATCAAGGTTTCTATAGGTATTATCATCTCACATTTATTATTCATTGATGATGTTTTAATTTTGGGTTCACGAAATCATTCAGACTGGGTAGCCTTTAAACATATTCTAGACACTTTATGCTTGGCATCGGGCTTGGAGATAAATTGTCAAAAGTCATGTTTTCTTGTTCATAATATAGATGATAGGACAAAATTAAGGCTTATGGATCCTTTTGATATTCCGATGGTTGACTTGGATCTTGGGATGAAATACCTCGGCTTCTTCATAAAGCCAAATGCCTATATGATAAACGACTGGCTTTGGCTGATCCAAAAGGTGGAGAAGAAATTAAGTCATTGGAATTTTCGTTGGTTATCTTTGCGGGGAAGATTAGTCCTCGTAAATTCTTTCCTTCAAAATATGCAAATTTATTGGCTCAGTATTACCAAATTCCCTGTAAGCATCATCAAGAAACTGAGTCAATTGTTCTACAACTTTCTTTAGAAAGGAGAAAAGAAACCTTCTGGTTTCCATTTAGTGGGTTGGGATAAGATTACAAAGTCAAAAGCTTATGGTGGTTGGGTTATTCAAAATCTTCACTGGTTTGCAAAAGCTTTAGCTACAAAATCTTTATGGAGGGCGTTGTTTGGCTCGGGTCTTTGGAGTAGAGTTATGAATAAAAAATACTTGAAAGGAGTTGATGTCATCTTCTGGTTGAGGTCTGAAGTTTACAAATATTCTATTGCATCTAATTTCTGGAAACACCTTTTGGGTTCTTTTCCAGTTCTTAAGCAATGGTGTGCTTGGAATGTGGGATGTGGTACTAGAGTTTTGGTGGGCTAGGACCCATTCATTGGATGTGATTCCTCCTATAAGATTTTTGCAGAGTTGATCAATTTACTTCATGATGCACATATTTATTTTTTGTCACATATCTCTAATCATGTTGCTCACAACCACTTGGACATTGTTGGTTGGCTCTCTTCTGTTGATTTAGGACTAGAAGGTTCTTATGCTATGGAATGGGATGTTATCGCACAGTTTGTAGTTTTAGGTCAAAGGCTAAAGGATAGAGATCAAACTGGCATAACAGGAACCTTCCCCACCCAATGTCACCTCGATGGGGAGGTTCTTTCTGTTTAGGGAGGTTAGCCCAGGGGAAACGTCCCTGACAACCTAGGGTTTGAAGAGGCAGAAGGTATTAAGTCAATTTTTTAGAGTTCCCTCCTCGCAGGTTACCACCAGATTCAGACAGTACAGCTAATCAGCCAATAAATGAAGTGTATGCCCTATTGAAAACACCTGCCCGGAACAAGACAACAGCAACACAATATATATATGCAGGCTATAACTCAAAGGGTTAGTACTTCAATGACTATCTGATATTATTCAATAAGCAATG
>ML810435.1:0-11623 GCA_009831015.1 Picea engelmannii
CCTTGCTCTTCGGTCTAGGAACTATTTCCCATACATCATTCTTTATTATGGATTGGTATTCTTTTGTCATGGCATCTGCCCATTCTTTCTTCTGAATGGCTTCTTCAAAGCAGGTAGGCTCCTTCTCTAGGAGATCACACATCTTCCCATACATCATTCTTTATTATGGATTGGTATTCTTTTGTCATGGCATCTGCCCATTCTTTCTTCTGAATGGCTTCTTCAAAGTAGGTAGGCTCCTTCTCTAGGAGATCACACATCAAATCCATATAACTGGAGAATGGCTTAGGTCTCTTCACCTGTCTCGTGTTTCCTTCGGGAACACCATACTTCTCTCCATCTTGAATAAGCTCCCTAGCCCAAGCAGGCTTTCTCTTATTGGAGATCATCATCTGAGGAGGTTCTTGAAATTCTACTATGTCATGATCTTCTAGAATTTCCTCATCAGGGTAAGTTATGACTTCCCTCACTGGTTCTGCAGCTCTAGGAACCTCCCTCACTGATTCTGCAACTCTGGGAGCTACGTGTTCCTCTTCATATACTTCTTCAAGCTGGCATCTTCTTGATTTATTGAGCGTTGCATCTTCATCAAAGGTCACATCCCTGTTGATCTCAATGTGATGGTGACCTGGTATATAAATCCTGAAGGCCTTGGAGGCCTCACAGTATCCCACAAATATTCTCTTCTTTCCTAATGGTTCCATCTTGTTTCTCTTCTCTTTCGGAATATGTATAAATACTGGGCAGCCAAATATTTTGAGATGGCTTACCTCTGGCTTCTTTCCAGTGAACATCTCTTCCAGAGTCTTGAACCCAAGTGCACTATGGGACAATCGGTTTGTATATATACGGCTGTCATTGCTGCTTTTGCCCATAAGCACATTGGAAGATCTTGATCATGGATCACGGTCTTCACTACTTCCATTATCGTTCTGTTCTTTCTTTCTGCTACATCGTTTTGTTGAGGGTTATAGGGAGTGGTGAGCTCCCTTTTGATCCTGACATCTTTGCAGAAGTTCACAAACTCTATTGAGGTGTATTCTCCTCCATTATCTCACCTGAGTATCTTGATCTTTCTTTCAGAGAGATTCTCTATCAAGGCTTTGAATTCCTTGAATTTACCGAACACTACATCTTTTGATTTCAAAATGTAAACCCAGGTTTTGCGAGAATAGTCATCAATAAAAGACACATAGTATACATACCCATTGATGGAGGTTGATGGCATTGGGCCACATACATCTGAGTGAATGAGCTCTAGGACTCCTTCTGCTTTGTTGTCTCTCTTTGGGAAAGGGTTCTTGATGTTCTTTCCTTGTGCACATCCGTTGCACACGCCTTCATAGTCAACCTTTCCTTCTGCACATCCGTTCCATTATCTGACCTGAGTATCTTGATCTTTCTTTCAGAAAGATTCTCTATCAAGGCTTTGAATTCCTTGAATTTACTGAACACTTCATCTTTTGATTTCAAAAAGTACACCCAGGTCTTACGAGAATAATCATCAATGAAAGATACATAGTATACATACCCATTGATGGAGGATGATGGCATTGGGCCACACACATCTAAATGAATGAGTTCTAAGGCTCCTTCTGCTTTGTTGTCTCTCTTCAGAAAAGGGTTCTTGATGTTCTTCCCTTGTGCACATCCATTGCACACACCTTCATGGTCAACCTTGAGTTCTAGTAGACCTGTGACTGCTTTGCATACGTATGGTAGCGCCTTGTAGTTGATGTGGGCCAATCTTCTATGACAAAGTTCACATGGATTCTCAATGGCATGGGTCATGGCTGCTTCTGAGTGACCCTTTAGCTTATACAAGCCACCTTCTTCTTTTCCAATGACGATTGCTTCTTTCATGGTTTCTCCTTTAGCCCTCATAAGAACTTCTCCATCTATAAAGGCAACTCTGAAGCCTTTCTTTTCTAAAGTTGATATGGAGAGTAGCTTCTTAGTCAAACCTGGTACATAGAGTATGTCCTTCATCTTCATTGAGTTCTCTGAATTAAGCTTGTAGTTTGATTCTCCCACTCCCTTGATGGGATATTGGTAGTCATCTCCAAGTGTAACTTTCTGAGAAAACTTATTTTCTAAAATGCAAGAGAGAATATCTCTTTGACCTGTCATGTGCTTGGAGGCACCACTATCAATGAGCCAAGTGTGCTCTCCAGGTGTTACTGATTCTGAGAGGGCCAAAATTAAAACATAGTCTTTAATTTGTTCTCTTAACATCTTTGCGAGTGGCTCTTCATCTTCAACTGCATGGGCATGGTGCCTCTTATTTTTCCTCTTGTATTCTTCTCGTCTTGCTGGACAATGTCTCACAATATGTCCCATCTTGTCACAATGGTAGCATTGGATAGATGAGTAATCTCTTTCCTTTCGTTGTCCTTTCTTCTGGAATCTCTTTGGTTGAGATTTGTTTTGGGGGTGAGACTCTTTATGAGTTTCTTTCTAGAAGTAAGACTTCTTTCTTCCTCCTTTAGTGTGAGTAGTTAGGGCTTGATCTTCGTCTCTTGATAGTAAAGCCTCTCGGTTAGCTACTCTTGTTTCTTCTTGAATGCATTCTTCCCATAAACCGTCAAACTTTAGTTTCTCCGTTCTGGTACAAATCGTTTGGATGAATGCATCCCAAGGTCTTGTGAGACCATTAAGGATCGTCATTATAAGTTTGTCTTTGTCTATAGCATCTCTGATCACTTCTAGTTGTTCTTTGAATTGGGATATTCTGGAGAAATATTCTTGGATTGATTCTCCTTTCTGCATCCTTGTATTCTTAAGCTGAGTTCTTAGATTCATCTTCCGCTTTATGTTCTTTCCTTCATATAGTCTGTTTAGGGCATCAAACATTTCTTTCGGAGTCTTCTTTAATGACACATAAGGGATCAAGTGATCTTTGATTGAATCTACAATGATTCTTTTGGCCATGATCGTGTCCTTTTGGTGCTTTTCTTTGTCTGCAGCATCATCGGGTTCCGGCACTTCTTCTTTGACGAATCTTGCTAGGTCATTCTCTTCAAGAATGAGACCAATCCTATACTTCCAGGCACAGAAGTTTTCCACACCTTCCAGCTTGTCAACAAGCTTAGTGCTTGCAGACATCTTTTACCTGGAGCTAGGAAAATGTCCAAAAATGAAAATGCTTAAAATTAAATTATGAACTTACCAGGAGGTGCGCTTGGCTGAGGCGAGTAGCCTGGTGTGTTTGGATCTGAGAAAATCCAACATTTACTCCTCCAAACTTGATCTGCGGATCTCTGGACTGGTGCTTCTGGTTTTATGGTACTTTTGGTACTCCGGTTTTCTGGTACTTCCGGTACTTCCGGTACTTTGTGAAAACGAGGGTTTCACTTTCCGGGAGATCTAGCCACTGAAAAGTTGCATTGAGGATGCCAAAGTGATCCTTGAGGAAGGGCGCACTTTTCTAGATGGTTTTAGGGCTGAAATACTTCATCAACAAAAATCCCTAATTTGCATGTACAGCAACAGTGACGTTTTTCACTTTCTCTTGTGAAAGATGCTCTCTTCAGCTTAGCTCTGATACCATGTTAAGGTTTAAGTTATTATTAGAGTTCTTTGCATTTCACTAGATAACAATAGCATAGATAGGATCATTGAGAAATACACAATCACAAGAGAAACATCATTTATCCTGGGAAACCCTCATGGGGGAGAAAACCCAGCAAAACGTCCTTATTATAGATAGCCAATACAATGCCAAGAGATAACGCAAACAAATACAGAAAGTCCTCTCCCAAGANCTCTCTCTGTGTGCAGCTCCGAAACTTACTTCTCAATGAACAAGTGAGTGTGTATCTAAATGAGGCGCTAGACTCCTTATTTATACAACTCTGGCACGTGTGGACGGAGGTGTCTCTTCACTGGCAAGGTCGACTTCTTCTTTTGGGTGGTTGTAACCACCTTTAATATATTCTGGGGCCGACTTCTTATTCTACCTATTACAATTATGTTTTGACCAATCCGCAAAAGGGGATTTGGTCTTTTATAATAGCCAACATGATCAATCCGTAATAGGGGATTGATCTAATGAATAATACATCAATAATAATTAGAATACTCTTTGCAGTTACATTATTTCAACAGGTGTTACCCCCTCTCACATAGGGATAACTAGAGGACGTCATGCTTCATGATCCAGATTGAAGACAGTAATCCCACTCATGATGATCAGCATTCTCCATAGACAGTAGCCCCCCAAATGTGTCTCCCCTCATCATTGCTTAGCTCATACACTTGATCAACAAGTTTATCTGATGGTGGTGGTCCAACACACGAGGTACATTAGTCATTGTTTCATATAAAGTGTCATATTTAATGCATTAAGCATTTAGGTGAGGATCATGGGTTGAAGTCAGATAATGGATCATGATTGCTTGGAAGTTATCCTTTTTGCCTTGTTTCACCTTGGTGGCCATCACATGTGTCCTACTCCAATGTTGTCACTCTTGGGGAACAAGAGTACTTTTGGGAGGCCTTGATAGGGGTAACGTACGATTCCCTTTCATACTTAACACTTTTCATCTTAATTCGTTCTGTTGTCCTACCTTCGAAAAATGGTTGTTACATGTACCCCAAAACACCGTTCCTTCATCCTCCTATGAGAAGGGGCTAAAAATCCCAAGGTTGATGCAGTTGGTAAAAAATATAAAAAGAAAAGCATGTTATAAAAAAAAGAATAATGGGATGACAAATTACAAATCAAAAATCCAAAGTCAGCTTGAGCTCTACCTCTTGCTATGAGGCGATCGCCCCTAGTCCTGATGCACTGAATGCATATCAAATTAAAGGGAATGCATATCAAATTAAAAGGACTTAATCCTAGTAAAAAAATAATAAATGCACGAACCTTAAAGGGGGACTTGCAAAGCAATAAATGAATGTCAAAAGGCTAGAAGGAGTTTGGAATATACACACTGTCGACGAAAGGGTAACTCAAGCAACAAGCGCTCCCTCCACAAAGGTGCTCATGGAGATGAACCCACACGTGGCCTTGCATGTCAATGACACCTTGACCATGAGGTAAACCCCATGCCACATCATTCACTTATACTGACACTTTGATTGGTTTCTCGAGAACTACTCCTCTACTTGGGCACTTGTAATGTTCCCTATTATCGTACAGTTTGTACTTGGAAGTAGAGGAAAGGTGAAAGAAAGGCAAACTGGCAAAACTTGCTCGCCCATCAATCGCCTGTAAGTCTGAATGCCCCTCATGCTTGCCCATCAATCGCCTGTAAGTCTGAATGCCCCTCATGCTCGCCCATCACATGAGGATCCTCCATCAATTCGACAATGTCACTGACAACCTCCTGAGAGAAGGTTGATGTATATGACTCACTGTCTACTGAAATGGATGAAAGAGATGCCTAACTCAACTCCTCCCGAAGTTGCTCTGCCTGTAACTCGGATTTTTGAAGGACCATTTATGTGCTCTCCAAGGAGTCATGTGTGTTCATTAGCTCACAAGTAGGTCTGTCTACCTCATGCTCTTTCCCTTCCAACGCACCTTGGTACATGCCACCCAATGCGAGAATATAATCCCTATCTACGAGAAGGTGTAGGTAGTTAGATCTGGTCACTACCATGGCCTTCTTGAGTGTAACGAAATCCACAAGGGAAAGATCTCTTCCCAAGCTGTCCTGCACCATAGTGGCCCTCCAGCAAAAATCAACCACCAATGTATGAGTGTCCTCAAAATGTTTTATGGCTGCCACAATCATGTCCTCACTCACCTTCAATTGCCCTCTCAAATGATGTGGCTCATGGGAACAATCCTCAATCAAATTTTCTAATTTGTCCTCTTCCTCACACTTCTCAAAATCAGCGCTTTCCTTTGTAAATAACTCATGAGAAGGGAGATCAACCTCCAAAGGTAACTCTTCCAACGCTAAGTCCTCATCATACTTACGTGTACTCACACCCAAATAATCATAAGCATCATAACAATGATAAGATGATGACACTTATCGAGAAATTGTATCACATCGACTATTATCCTCACCATCACATATGCTAATGTCATTACCCTCATAGGCCAACTCTAATGGTGTATAAAAGATTGTTTCCCTATTAACCTCATTGCACACATCCCTATCATAAATAGGTGCATGCTCATCCAAAAGGTCAATTTGTTCTTCATGCTCCTTCAATTTTTGCCCTGTGCTTTTAAAGGAATCCTCATCCGCTACTAATTGGGGCTCATACCACTTAGCATGTTTGATGATGCAAAATTATTTGAATGTCATGGCTATGTAAAATGCCTCACCAAGCGCCATATACTCCCTCAAACAATTTGTAAACTCCTCATCTTGTGGCCACTGATTTGTCAAATCTTGATCCCACTGATTTTCCATCTAAAATTTCTTCTCATTCAATACCCTTAGGCTAGCAGGAAAACCAGTTCTGATACCACTGTAATATCTCAGATCCTGGATCTGGATATACTCTGCTAATAACTAGGGTTTCAACTGTAGATTTGATAAGTTTACGGTTTCTGATTGAGTTTCAAAGGTTTCTGGATGTGTTTTGTTGTGTTTACTTGTTTTATATCATGCATGCAAAAAAAATTGGAACCATAACCAACGCAACAATTCTTATTCAGCAAAATAACAGTAATACAATCAATATGCGGAAAACTCAAGCTAGATATCGTCAGTTAGATATGAACAGTAACGATCTTAACTGGAATACAAAATAAAAGACTGAGAAATACCAATGATAACTTTAGATGAATGGATCTGAGGCATGTACTAAAGATCTCTCGCATGCAATGATGAATACATTGCATGTAGCTACAAATAAACCAAAAAACTATTGCTGCAAACTACAAAATGCACCCTGATGGCTATACTCATCAAATATGGCTGAGATCTGTCTCAGATGGGTCGCCCTGCTCCCTAACACACTCTCCCGGCCTCTGAGATGAAACATAGACTCACTGTTTCTCTGTCAGAACCTCCGATGGATACCCAAACCTCCACGCACTGCAAATTGACAAACTGGCACGATCTAGAACATTTACCCGTTAGAATCTGATGATAGTATCTCTACTGGTGCGCCCTAACTCCTCCTCAAATGGGTTGGAAGGAATCTGTCTTTCCCTGACTATTAGGCCTAGCAACCCTCAATTGCTGCAAAACTCTCCCCAAAACCTCACGCTGCAACTAGAAAATCTGCACCCTAGCTGACACTGGACTTCTCCACTGATATAATCTGATCATGTAGCTCGATGTAAAACCTGTGTGGTCCTCCCGACGGACTAGGGTGTGTCTTTCAACACCGAACTCTGTCAATGGCGATGGCTTCATCCAGAAAGCCACCAAACAAAAAGAAAGTCGCATGACTCCTCTCTGGGTTCTAATTTCCAATTCACAATCTACAATAATGAGAGAATATGAACCCCTATCTCTCTTTTATATCCCTCTTCACCTTTTTCCCTTCAAGTGACTTTTAATTCATCTTTAATATTTTCTCATAAAATCACTTTATTAATTTAATGTACTTTTTTATTCCAAAAGAGTGATTAATTCGCCTTTATGATTTCTCCGACCACTGAAAGTCACTTTTCATCATCCCAACTTGTAGATATTTTCTCCTCGGTTCGAACAAGCTATTACACCAAGGTATTTCTCCAAGAAACAAGCTCCAAATAGTACCTTTAGTGTAATTAATTAAAATATGCCCATTAATAACCTCGTTTTACGAAAATCGTCGGAATGCAACGGAACCAAGAACAAGTTGTGCATAAATGATCCTGATGATGAATAATGGTAAATAAACTAAGTTGGGCCCCATAAAACTCATCCAAACCCTCTGAGCTCACTGATGACATAGTCCCACCCCTCTAACATGGCTGACTCAAGCCTAATGAAGCGACTCTAACCGCATAATAAGAGAATCTAAAAGTGGGGACATGACAATATCCCACGTTCTGATAGGATCTGTCGGATGTGTCACCTACAGGAGCCAGAGACAGAGAGACATCTCATTTTTCGGTGCCCCGTTTACTATGAGATCTGAGGACGTTACTACTTCCTCTAAAGAGACTCAGGGGACTCCCTCTCTACTTTCTTCCAATATCAGGATTAGAGGTACCTAGCTCATTTCATCAAGGAGATTTTTAGTTATAGATCCCAACTCTTACACATCGCTCCCCACCCAGAACAGACCAGGAGTATCACTTATACTTCCATGCCCTCACACCAGATCGGAGCAACAAACGACAGTCTGAGTTCCAGAGTACTTCAGACCATAGAGTGGTGAGACCTTGGTGGGCCCATCCGCCCCCTGGAGATCGACTGATATATTCAAGACCGGTTCAGTGGTGTAGGACAATACAATCGACCACGCAGCCTCATCGCGACAGATTTTTCAACTCCAGACAAGTCCAGAGCAAGGCACCTCTCGCCCATCGGACCGCCCCTGGCCCCAGCAGAGCAGTCAGAGATTTATTCATAGCTTCTTTCCTTCAACCTCGAATGGTAGGAGAACTGAGCTTTCTCGCTCCTATATCCACCCCAAGATCATACAGTTGGATCCCCCTATGGTACTTGAGGACTCCGACAGTGAGTCGGCACGACCCCCATCGCCCACCTCGCCATCAGTCATTATATCCAGGAGACATTGACCTCACTAGCTTCAGATCTTTTCTCTCTCGACTAGTATTGAGTTGTCCAACTCCTACCATGGACACTCCCACTTTGTATCACCGCACATATGTCATTGTTATATACACTTTTTCCTTGGTTGTAATTAGACCGAGGGTTTCTTTCTTTTTGTTATTCTCAGCATTATCTAGGAGATGCTTTGGCACTCCCACATTGTGCCCACACTTGTTGTATTTTTCAGTTCCATTAACCTACTTTTGTGGTCATTCGTTGGTTATTAATAAAATTATCTTATCTTATCTTATCACTCATCATCATGGAGTACTTATGCGCACTTAAGGAAGGATGATTTAGTGGATGCTTTTTCTTGTTTTGGTGGATGTCTCATGAAACTAAGGTTTCCTCATGCATAGCGATTTGGCTTAGTAAGTGTTCTAAACCAAGTTTAAGTGATTGTTCATGGTATATTTGGTGTATGCTCTATTAGATGGTTAATAATTTCATGTTATCATGTATCTTGAATAACTTTGCAGAAACCCTAAGGAAGGATTAAGATTGTTTATCCCTTTCCCTTGTTCATCTATCTAAGTTTTTTGAAGCATAAAGAGGTCAAGCTAGGGATTATAATTGCACATCCCCTTAGATTTGATCATGAGGTTAAATCTCGGGTTTATAAGGGCATAAACTCTAGGGTTTGGCCTAGTTCCATTGGATCTTATTGCTAGATGCTCGAGAAGAAGAAAACCGCACTGAGGGTTTATAAGGGCATAATCCTTAGGATTTGTTTTCTAGAAGGTTTGGTTTGGGTTTACGATTGGATAACCCTAA
Source organism: Picea engelmannii (assembly GCA_009831015.1). Taxonomy (NCBI): domain Eukaryota; kingdom Viridiplantae; phylum Streptophyta; class Pinopsida; order Pinales; family Pinaceae; genus Picea; species Picea engelmannii. The sequence goes on from ML810435.1 coordinate 9,459, forward strand.
GCTTGCATCTCTAAGTCTTTCTCTTGCCTTTAGCAAACTTCTGTGTTGTTGCATTGACTCCATATGTCCAAGGATCTAAAGAAGGCATTAATCATTCTATTGCTACAAGTGATTGCAAACCCTAGTTTAATTTACTCTCTCTCCTTTCCAACGATTTTTGTTAGCCTAGGAAATTTGCATTTGCATCTTGATTTACTTGCATCCTTAGCTTAATGTCTATCATTAATTACTTGGAATCATTTTTTACTTTGTCATTCCTGCAATAATTGCATTTTCAGCCACTAGGGCTTGTTACATTGCACTCAATTAGCATAGTTTCACGCTCTTTAATTTATGCAATCATTGGTTTATGGTTTACTTAGTGTTTGGCACATATTTCTCATTGCATTTCACTAATTTAGGATTGTTTACCTCTTGTTGTTGTAAAAATGTTATATGCTGAAGTATTACATTTTTTATTCAAGTTTTGCTACAGCCATAGATTTTTCTTTGGTAGCTAGTTTTTCGTGGCCTTTAGTTGACCCTTTGATTGTGGTAGACCTCTTAAATCATCCTAGAAACATTCCCTATACTCACAATCATTTAAACATCTCAACCTCACCTTTAACCTTGCTCTGTGAATGGCATGATCAAGCAACTAAGATGAGGGGCCATAGACTTGCCTAATCTTGCTATAGGATCCTTTGAGGTTGCTAGGAAAGCCTCCCTTGTGTTGGATCTCTTTCCTTCACTAAAACAAGGGAAGTATTTTCCTAGGTGACAGTGGCAACTACTTCCACATGTTACACTAGTCAAGCACCTTGTGAATGCTTTGCACAAGTGCTAGATTTTTTGATAACACTACCCTACAGTTATTCTTGTAGGTGAGAATTCTAGGGTTTGTAGTGGACTACACTAGGGTTTTGACCAATATCCATCTAGATCTCTTGCTAAAGGCATTTAGAAGATATAGGACAACCTCTTAGGGTTTGTAGTGGACTACACTAGGGTTTTGACCAATATCCATCTAGATCTCTTTCTAAAGGCCTTTAGAAGACATAGGACAACCTCTTAGGGTTTTTATCCGAAGAAAGCTTCGTGGAAAACCCACCAAATACTTCCCCATGATCCATGGATAGTAAGTCGGGAAAACCGTAGCCCCAAGCAGCATGAGAGTCGAATTTGTGACCTCCCCGACTTCAGGGGAGAGTACACACGTTCGGCATCAAGACCAATTGAGCTAACCCTTGGGGCTTCATTACTTGCTAGTTTATGTTGCTAGAATTCTAATTTAATTCTGCTACAGTAAGGGTTTTGAGAAGCGGAAGTTATGTCTCTAGAATAAGAGTTTTGGATGTGACGAAAATTGAAATCCCTATGAAATTCTTGTTGTTTTTACTTCCTAGTTGATGCTTCTATGTGTTAAATTTATAAGCAGCTGCGAGAGCCATTTCTCCGGGAAGATGGCTAAGACCCTAGACGAGATCTAGGGCCCCCAGTGCACTCCTGGGGTACTTGGTCTGGGACCAAACAGTCAATGCCATGGAAAAAGACCCTTGTTAGGGCCCCCAGTATATGACTGGGGTTTCTTGGTCTAGGACCAAGCTGTTATAAGTCCCTAGATGTGTTCTAGGGCCCCTGGATGTGTTCCAGGGAATCCTTGCTCAGTGCTTGGATTGATCCTTGGATGTGTTCCTTGGTGGTTGATGATATAAGTCCCTAGATGTGTTCTAGGGCCCCTGAATGTGTTCCAGGGAATCCTTGCTTGGTGCTTGGATTGATCCTTGGATGTGTTCCTTGGTGGTTGATGATATAAGTCCCTAGATGTGGTCTAGGGCCCCTGGATGTGTTCCAGGGAACCCTTGCTTAATGTATGGGTTGATCCTTGATCTTTGACCTTGGTGGATAAGACCCCAGAAAAAGTCCTGGGGCTACTTGATTCTAAATCAAGTACTTGATGGTACATGACCCTCCTTGAAGAAGGATATAACCACAAGAGGGATAAGTCCCATATGCAGTGATGATAAAGTAATAGGTTCACCCTATGATATGAAGGAATAAGTAATGCCACCTTGCAAACCCTCCTTACCCTTGTTTGATTGGTTTGGGGTTTTATTGTCTTACTCAAGGGTTAAAATTTAAAGTTAATTTTAAATGTTATTTATCACATGTTTAAATTTAGAATT
>ML810435.1:28095-48002 GCA_009831015.1 Picea engelmannii
TTATCTTTTACCAGTTGCTTTTACCCCCTGGGCCTTTAGCCCCTTCTTCCCACAAGACAAAGTGTAACCCTCAAAGGTCATCCTAATGGCCGGACTAGGGGAATGGGATAGATGTGCGGGGTATAAGATGTAAAATGAAAAAAATGATGGGACCGGATGATGGTTCTGCAAATCCCCCTTGGTGGCTAACCAAAACCCATGAATACAAACTTGCTAAGCCACCCCATCAATCACCCCAAAAATGGTCAAGTGGATTAGTGTAAGATCCAAGCAGTCATCAGAAATGAAAGGAACCTAATGCATATATAAGAGAGTTATAACGATCAAACATGACACATACCATGATACCTCGGACCAATTACCTCATGGAGCAAGAGTCCTCTTCGATGCAAATCCAAGCCGGTGGTGATGGAAGTTGTTGCTGCTGACAGGACAAATCTGGCGAAGGAGAAGAAAGATGGGCCCTCCAGGGCCATGCTCAAGTCAATCCTGCTCTCGGTACTCCATGTCTAGGACCTGTGGGTCTCGAGACATGATCTCTTAGTTATCCCTGGATATCGGGGATAACAAGGCAAACAATGTTCTTACTTGTATCAAAATCCTAGCACAGTGGTGGTTGGCAATCATCTTCATGGAGAGAATCCAAGTGCTTAGAAGGGTACTCATCAAAAATCTCAAGGTAAGACTGAAAATCATCAGGAGAACAAGGTACTAGGTCATCCTTGTTTTTTTGAAAAGTACGGGTGGAAATCTCATCTCCTTGTTGCCACTGGTCAAAAGTAATCTGTTGTGATAATTGCAAGGGCAACACTTGAAAATGACTCTCAGTGTCATAGATGGGATCCAGGCCATAACCAATTATATCCCACCTACGTCTCCCAACATGTATGAACTCATCAATGTTATCAACAATGTCACTATCTGTGTCATAACATGCAGGGTTTGAAACATTTGAAAACTCATTCTCCTCTTCCTCATTTCCTTCATCATAAAGTAAAGCATCATCAAAAACTAGACGAGGGCAACTTACTGTTTCTTCTTGTGCAGGGGCTTCGAGGACTTTGGCATTTTCAACATGTGTTATTGTTTCATCCTCATGGATTGCTTCTTTGTCTTCGATTGTACAGCAAGGAATATCCATTTCGTTCGAAACTTTCATTTCTCCTTCATTTTCTGAATCAAGGAATAAGGTGTCATCGGAATCCTGAACTGGAAACCAACTAACCTCATCCTTGCTTTGTTGTGCAGGAGAAACGGGTTCTTGGATGACCTCATCAGAGTGAGGAGCACGGGTTGGTACTTCATCATCTTGTTTAGGATTTTGCTCCTTAATCACGTCCTCATTTTGTTGGTCCAAAACTTGTTCCCTTCTCTCTTGTGGATCTTCAGCAAAGGTTTCAAGGATAACTAGTTTTATCAAGCTGAGAGTGTCCATGGTATGGTCATTGGTTCTGGACGAGGAGAGATTTTTCTCGATTTGAATGGCCATGTTGTAAGCTTCTGCAAGTGTTTTTGGACCCTTTTTATTTAGGAGGAAGCTCAAATGCCCCAGAATTCCATTGGTATAGAGATAGATGAGATACTTGCCTTTAGGGCGATAGCTCTCAAGAATGTGGTACAACAACTTCTGAAATCTAAAACCGAAATCTTTGATGGTCTCATCCTCTGTCTGTTTTATGCTTTCAAGACCTCTCAGCAATGATTGTATATCTTCCAATTTCATAACCCACCTTGCAAGGAAGATTTCTTCAAAATGGTCCATAGATGTGATGCTGGCAGCTGGAAGATTATCATACCATCTTCTAACCTCTCCATGCAGAGAGGCAGAGAAGACTTTCATCATCAAATCTTCAGCCTCATCACTGACAGGGCGGTATTGAAAGACAGCCCAAAATTTGCTCCTGTGATAATCGAGACTTTCTCCATCGATGCCAACGAATCTAGGGAGCCAATTTTTATAAAAGGGGGGCATTTTTCTGGGATATCCCGAGATTTTACTCATGTCCAAAGGTTTGTAGTTCCCTGGATCCCATTGTGAAGTCATAGTTGGCTTCGTCATCAGTGGAGTCGCCAGATAGTTTTCTTGAAACTATCAAAAGATAAGGGAAAACACCCTAGTGGAGTCACCAGGTAAGCTTGTAAGATAAAGCTCTAGAGGCAAGGCTTACCGAAAAGATTTGTCGTTTGGGGAGAATTGACTCAGTGTTCCCCGGCAACGGCGCCAAAATGTTATCGCACAGTTTGTAGCTGGGTCAAATGGCTATAAGATAGAAGGCCAAACTGGCGTAACCGGAACCTATCCCACCCAATGTCACCACGATCGAGAGGTTCTTTCTCTTTAGGGAGGTTAGGCCCAGGGGAGACGTCCCCGGTAACCTGGAGTTTTGAAGAGGCAAGATTCAAAAGGACAAAAGTAAACTTACCCCTTCACAGGTCACCACCAAAACAGACCGTCCCGGCTAAACAGCCAATAATGAAGTGAAGCCCCAAAGAAGAACACCTGCCCGGAACAAAGCAACAGCAAAACAATATATGCAAGCTATAGTTCAATGGGTTAGTACTTCATTAAGACTATTTGATATCAATATATAAGCAATCATAACAATAAATATTGACGAAGTCAATGTTTGTTAATACAACAATGAAATAATATCACTTCACCAATAAATATCAAGATGATGTAGCAATCAATGTATTCAATCAATTCCTCATTCAATAAACGCATCAAACCACCATCCAATTGCCTATAAAATGAAAATTGTTGCGTCAAGATGAAGTAACCAAGGGTGACGTCAGCCTTTTAGGGTTAGTAGTTAGTTAGGGTTTCAATTTAGCAAAGGTTTTGAGAGTTGTTTGGTCACTTTCACTTCAACGCTGGAGATCCAAGATCAGTGCCTAAAGGTTAATGGAGTCAATTTAGAAGAGGACGCAAAGGTTCAAGGAGACTAAGTACTAGAGGGAAGGGTTTTGAAGTGCTGCTATGGCAGGGCCTCAGAATCAAAACCCTAGGGGAGAGAGGCTCACTCCTGTGTTGCTAAAGCAAGGCCTCGTGCTCTCTCCTCCTTCCTTAGGTTAACTTGGCAAAAACAGCTAGCATGAAAGATAAATCAAGACTAGAGAGTGTAGTGAGGGAGAGTGTTGCTAAGGCAAGGCTCTATCACCAAACCCTAGAAGCAGGACGGCCCTAGGTGTAGATAGCCTAGGCCTGGGACGTCTCCTCCTTCTTGACTTCAAAAAGTACGGCTAGCTCAGGGAGAAGAAGCAATAAGAGTGTAGCTATGGCTAGGCTCTTCCTTCCTTCTTCAATGGCTGAAAATTTCTCTTTTAGGGGACATGAAACAAGGACCTACTTGTGTGCTTGTCACCTAGGGTTTTTATCAACAATTTATAAACATATGCAAGAATATAAGACTACAACCATTCAATCAAGAAGTTTTGCAGAAAAAACACTTACATATCACCATGAAAATAGCATGCAAACCCTAGTTGTAAACCTTCCTTCAAGAGAAATGCCAAAAATGCCAAGAAATGCCTTCCTTCAACAAGTGCGCCTCACTAAATCAGCAAAACTACCCAAGTAGGGTGCAAAAATCAGACCTCACTAAATGAGTGAGTGATGTGTTATGATAAAATGAGGCTAAAATTCCTCAATATATACTGTATCAATGACCTAAATTAATTTCTAGGTCACAAAAAGGCCGACAAGGCCAGAATATCAAAGTAATATTGTTTTTACATCAAATGTTCATTTTAAAACCCTAACTGAGCAAAAGTAGGACATCAAGCTCAACTGAGGGAGACGTTAGCCCTTTTTAGGGCAAATGCAGAACCAAAGGGAAAAACGTTGACCCTCTTTGGGCCTCCCAATCATGCCACACGTGCCAACTGCCCTATCAAACTGCCACACGCTCAAGGTGACGTCATGAGCTCCTAGGTGACGTCCTGGGCCATCCAGGGCAAACGTTTCGTTGGAAGTGGGTCAATCCCCCTAGGTCGGGTTGTGCCAAAGTGCCTCTGATGAAACGTCCTCTTCTTCTCCGGTGCAAAACTCTGATCAACCATTGTACTGTCTCTGCCCCCTGATGGGGTCTCAGCATCCATCTAGTGGGCTCTTCAACCCCATGGAGGTCTGAACTGATCATCTCCCCATGTGTACCGGTCCAAATGGTACCTGTCCATCAGGCATGGTCCTGCACATCAAAAGCTACGCCCTCCATGGGCTTATTAGTCATAGGGATCATAGCAATATCAATCACATCTCATCATTAATATTATTAAACATATGCATAAAAACCATGATACATCAGTCAATAGCTCAAAGATATTACAAAAAACCTACAATACAAGATTCAAGAAAAAGACAAGACGTCCTATTGGGCTAGTATCCACAAGAAAAGGGAACTCTCCAGAAAAGTTTCATCCAAGCCATCTAAGTGAGGTGATGTGGCTAGGGGATGTCCAGACATGTGGGTAGACTGAGAGCCAGGGATGCATAATGTTATCTGTGGGTGCCTTTGTAGAAGGCAAGATATACCTATCATGGATGCAATTTTTTCCAAGCCCGTTCTTGCCTTTATTCTTTTCTTGCTTTATTTTCTTATTTGTTTTTTCTTCTTCTTTTTCTTTTTATTCAAGGGCTAACCAGAGGACACTGCCTTGGCATGGTGACCAGAGCTAACAGTGTTACCCACAAGTACTTTCACAGAGATGAGAAGGTTGGTTCATGATGAGACCCCCTTTCCCTTGGCCATGCAACCAAAGGTCACTACCCTGGCATGGCAACCATGGTGGCAATGCCATACTGCTAGGTACCCATGAACCTAATAGGTTGGCTCGTGATGAGACCCCCTATCCTCTGATTAGATCTTGTTTCTTATTTTCCGGGTCCCTCTTGTTTCTTGCTGAGAGGCCTTTTATTGCCTTCTCGGGGATCCCTGGGCGAAGCATCTCAAGGTTTCATTTCTAGGCTTTTATCTTTTACCAGCTGCTTTTACCTTTTGGGCCTTTAGCCCCTTCTTCCCACGAGATAAGGTCAATCCAATGCCCGGATAAGGGGAATGGGATAAATGAGCGGGAGATAAGATGAAAGAGTGGTGCTATGATGGGAGCGGATGATGGCTCTTCAGAAATCCTCCCAGCGTCAAACCAAGACCTATGGGCATAGGCTTGCTAGAGCACCCTGTCAATCTCCCCAAGCATGGTCAAGTGGGCTAATGTAAGATCCAAGCAATTGTTAGAGATAAAAGGAATCAGATGCATATATTCAAAGGTTTTAATGATCAAAAGTGACACATACCATGATACCTGGACCAATTACCTCATGGAGCAAGAACCTCCTCCGATACAAGACCAAGCCAAAGGTGATGGATGTTGTCGCTGCTAACAAGACGAATCTGATGAAAGAAGAAAAGGATGGGCCCTCCAGGGCCATGCTCAGGTCAATCCTGCTCTTGGTACTCCATGTCTAGGACCTGTGGGCCTTGAGACATGATCTCCTAGTTATCCCTAAAAATCGGGGATAACATCTGGCTCCAACTCGAGGACGTGTGCTCACCGTAGAACAAAGCAACATCAAAACAATATATGCAAGCTATAGTTCAATGGGTTAGTACTTCATTAAGACTATCTAATATCAATATATAAGCAATCATAACAATAAATATTGACGAAGTCAATGTTTGTTAATACAACAATGAAATAATATCACTTCACTAATAAGTATCAAGATGATGTAGCAATCAATGTATTCAATCAATTCCTCATTCAATAAATATCAAGAAGTTTTCTTTGAAAAGAAGCCTTAAAGTATCCCTGGTTGTCCAACCACATCCATGATCCTATGATGAAAGGAAGAAGTCGAAATCTTCAGGGCATGGAATCTATAGAAAACTCCATGCACCCAAGAGCTAAAGAGAAACATGAAGAACATGAAGATTCCAAGAGAGAAAGAAAAGCCAAAACTACCTATCATTATATCAAGAATCACAAGACTACCAGCTTGATCTGAACCCTCTAGAAGCAATCAAGTAGAAGAAATGGAAGTTCTGATAACAATGTATGGAAGACTTATGAATGGAGCATTGCGAGATCCAGAACTAAAGGTTGTCCCAAATGGAGGGAGAAGACTATGACGATAGTTTGTTCCAGTAACCAGACATACCTGAGCCATTATATCTCCTGCAATATCCATGGGTTGGAGTTCACATCAGATGAATGTAAGGAAGAAAGAGACCAGAAAGAGACTCTTTTATACATATGGGTTGGAGTCTCTTTTTGAGGTATACCAGAAAGAGACTCTTTTATGGGTTGGAGTCTCTTTTTGAGGTATACTAGAAAGAGACTCTTGTATACAGATGGAAGAAGATCTTGTATGGATTCAAACAATTTGGTGCAGAGCTTCCAATGCACAGCAGAAGTGTGGTGAAAACTTTCTATAACAGAGATATTGTATCAGAATGGTAACTCAGAAGTCCAGAATGATGGATTGCCAATCCATGATGACAGAAGAAGTGCCACTTGGATATGTTTCAGTTTGAGCTTTGCCACGATGCTATGAGCTAGCAGGAAACAAAACAGTTGAATCCAACTATGATATACTATAATGATCAGAGCTATATGAAGCCTTCAGAGAAAACCAGTGTTCCAGAAAGACAGACGTACATTGAGATCAAGCATTACATTCTCCGTGATGAGGTCCAGAAAGGAGAAGTGGTTCTCCAATATATCTCCACAGATGAGCAGATAGCAGACATTTTGGTAAAGCCTCTGTCCAAGATGAAAAAGTTTGCATACTCAAGAAAAAAGTTGGAGCTCATGGAGATGACTTCCTTATTGAAAAGTGAAGAGATGACTCCCAGGTTGGGAGGGATCACTGATGTGTTATCGATTTATGTACAATCATTTTTCAGTTCGAAAAATGGTCCAGGATGAGCAGTTTCTTTCCAGTTCGAAAAGTGGTTTGAAATTTCTGACAGACAAGCATTTTCCAGTTCGGAAATGGTCCAAATCGAACGGTCATTTTCGTAATGAAAATGGTTTGATAGATTGTTGATGTACCATAGACAGTGATTCCCCTTGTGGCCAATGTGGGGGAATGGTCTAGGACAGTGTTTCTTCTTGACAGTCACTCTCAGTAGTGGTCAAGAAGAATGGTCCGCTTCGTCGGGTAGTCATTCTTTCGAATTTCATAGTTGTGAGCAATTTTGAAGAATTGTCTGTTTTGGAGGTTGGTGCAGGACAATCATTTCCTTAGGAAATGGTCCGGACAATCATTCCCTAGGGCAGACTCATTCTCTCCAGGTTGCACTTTGTTTAGTGTCGGAAGAATGGCCCAGTTAGGTGAATGGTCCAGGTTCAGCAATCAGGGACAGGCATTCCCTAGGGCAAACTCATTCTCTCCATGTTGCACTCTGTTTAGTGCCGGAGGAATGGCCCAGATAGGAGAATGGTCCAGGCTCAGAAATCAACACAATTATTCTTCTATGCTTGAGGAGAATAGCCTAGTAGCTCATGGTTGATGTTTTACCTTCTAAGGGCAGATGCTCTTCCAGATCTCACAGATGTGAGTGGAAGAATGGCCCAGATGACTCAGTTTATAACATAACATTATTTTTCTATGCAGGTTGATATCAGATGATATGATTGTTATGGAGACTGTATGTCTCTAGACAGTAGATGTATGCTATTGTGGTGGATGTGTTCCACTGTTTGTGACTATGTGTCACTGATTAAGTAGTTGTGTGCTACTTGGTGTGGTAGTGTACCACTGGATTGTAGTTGTGTACTACTATGGATAGACACAGTTGTGTTCTATTGAATGACATTGTACTGATTGCCATGAAGACTATCAGTAGTGTTGAAAATGATTATCAACTAGATAGATGGTCAGTGTACTGATGGACAGACATTTTCTAGACAGAAAATGGTCCAGGACATTTATTCTTCTAGGACGTATGTCTGGATTAGAAGAATAGTCCTTGTAGCCCATGGCATGGCTTCCAGCATCTGTTGGAATAATTATTCTTCTAGGACATATGCCCGGATTAGAAGAATGGTTCTTATATCACTCTTTGGAGTGAGTGACCTTTTCAGCATCATGCTTGATTACTCAGATGGAGTATGGTTTCGAGAGATGATGTAGTTGATGCTGTCAGATGACACTGATAGTGATGATGGTGCTCGTGATCTAATCATGAGATAGTCTGTACGACTATGATGATGCTATCGGTTGAATGGTATGTTTGTGCTCCGGAACATTACCTTCAATACCTCCCTCGCTAGGAGGGAGTGTTGATATTATGGTAGTTGCGGGAGGTATTTACCTCCACGTGTAACCCTGACGAGAATAGAATATTCTGGGAAGCAAGAAGAAACCCTAAAGCATTAAACCCAACCCTAGAAGACAAGTCAGCTCAAGGTAATAATTAATATTAAGTATCTATCATCCCGAATGAGAAGTCAACCCAGACAGCTCAGGAAAACAGTATAAATACAAGTAGCCAGACCTCATTTTGTATCACACAGATCAGAATTTCAGTTGGGAAGAAGTGTGCACTGCAGAAACTGGTCAAGTGCGCATGTCTGGGGAGCAGCTGCAGGCAGCTACCGCAATCTGTATTCCTGGTTTAGGCTCAGAATTTCTATTGGTTATGGTTGGACTTTCTGATCAGTCTTGGTTATCTTTATGCATTAGCCGTGGTTGGCTATTGGTTTGCTTCCGGAATCATTCTCTGTCAAGGTTAAGGTGCTCGGGGGTGGCTTCGGCCTATGGTTGGGTGACAATATTGTTATATTGTCTATGGTTAAACAAGCACATCCATTACTTTCTAATAGAGACCCCCTTTCTCTCAGCCATGCAACTGAGAGACATTACCCTGGCTTGGTGCCATGCAACTGAGATCCATTACCCTGGCTTGGTGACCAGATGATGGTAATGTCATACCACTAGATATTCGTGGACATGATAGGTCGATTGGTGATGAGACCTCCTATCCTCCAACTAACTTTTTAAGCATGTTTAATCATATTTTATTGTGGGTCCCCCTTTACTCCAAGATAAGCGTTTCATTGCTTTCTTAGGTGATCCCTAGGCGAAGCATCTAGAAGGTTCATACATAGGATTTTATCTTTTACCCAACATCAATCCCTCTAGGCCTTCAACCCCTTCTTCCCATAGAATGAGGGACAACCCCTTCTTGGGCAATACACCCTAAAATCCCAAGAGATAAGGAAAATGGGGGGGAACAATGATGGAAAGTGGTAAGTATGCTCGAGAATGGTACGATGGCTCTTCAAGGGAGTTCCTAGTAGAAAACCCATCCCCAAGGAAGACCACTTACTAGGGCACAATGTCAACCACTAAGGTGAAGCAGGGAAAAAGGCATAATGTCCAAGCATATATCATGAAATCTAGAGCAATCTAAGATACAACATACTTAAATGGCTTAAATATTGAAATGATGCTTACCATAATACTGACTTGTACCTCATGGAGCAAGGCCCACTGCCTTCCGGAAGCCAGTTGATGTGGTGGATGCCATCTAGAAATTTGAGACCATCTGTGGTGGTGAGAAGGGTCTCCATCTGTGCAAAAGGATACTGTTGGTCATGTAGTCTCTCGGTTCTCCATATCTGCAACCTGAGGGCCTCGAGACATAATCTCCTTAGTTATCCACAAAATGGGGATAACAATATCAATTTGCAATTCAGAGGAAAAATGCAGGCTTCCTCGAAAATACTTCACCAGCTGCAGTCGTAACACAAGATTCTCCATTGGAGCATTTGGCTTGATTGAATTTTTCCACATTAGTTAGGTATCTCTATATATGACTGCATTCTATTATTGTTTTGTGGTTGTTGTATCCTGAAAACGATTAACATAATATATTTGATTGGCCTAGAATGTAATGAACCAAACTTAATCATATACTGAATATCCAATATAAATAGGATAACAAAAAAGAATCCACGTCAATTGGGATAAGCTCAGGTGGTTGGAGGAATGATTGTTATCCTCCTTACCCAAGTTCCATTCCCGCAAGTGACATGTTGAGCTCTTAATGAGTATATTGTTGTAATGGTTTCGAGCTTGGGTACCATCCTCCAAATGAAGGGAAGTGCTAGGGGATTTTCCCTGGGATTTGTAACCTTAAAAAAAAACTAAAAAAAACATAAAAGAATCCTTATGGATAAAAATATATAAGATGACTGATTATTACAATAGCATGTGACATTGTGTATAAATATATAATTAATGGTCACCTAATTGAATAGACATGCCTTTTAGACATGTGACCTTTGGTTATTTAATATTTCTTTTTTATTATTATTGTTATTGTTATTATTTATGTATGTTACATTGCCTCCCCCTTCAAAGATGCTTTGTCCTCAAAGCATAATTTGGAAAAGGCTACATCTTTGTTTTTGCTTGTAATGTTTTCACTTGATGCTTTGTTCTTAATGTTGTCATGGTTGAAAAAAAGAAATGGTATGATCTTCAAAGTGCTAAACAGAACTATCACATTGTGAAAGAATCAGTCTATCCTAATTCCATTTTCTATAAAGGTGTATGGTTCAATATTTTATTAGGACTTCTTCGACTTCAGTTCTCAATATACCTTTGGAAAGGAGTTGAATTAGTATTTTGGTGTTTAGATTTATGAACTTATTTTCGATCTATGTAACAAAATTTGTGACTTGGGTGACAATAGGGTTTAATAGTTCAACTTCCTTATGGTATACTAGAATCGTTAGTGGCAACAGATGGTCCTTCAATTGTAATTCGATCTATGTCACTTTGTCAATTGATGGTTTGTCAACTATAAATAAATCTTCACTTGGTTTTTCAACTTTGATTACATCTATCATAGTTCGCTTATTCATGGTTTTGATCTTAACCTCAAGAAACTTCCCTAGTTCAACTAGATTTGTTATTGTTTCCATGTTGATGAGTTGTTTCTTATGTTGTGTCTTTTTCTGATTATTTAGATTCTTAATTTGTGCAAGAAGGTTTTAACTATGATTCCCTAAACATGAAGTGTCTTCATCTTTTTCTAATATTTCTTGTCAAATTTCTTTTTGAGATCTTGATTCTCCTGTTGTAATTTCTGATTGTACTTATTATCCTTTAATTCTTTGATTTGTGCAAGCCTCTAGGTGTTGCCTAACAATGAACCCTAGTGCCTTCCTCCCTTGCAACAAGACAAGGACAAAGACTGAAAACAAGTTCATATTCCAGATAGAAATGATCTAATGAAATCTCACATGCTTTCTACAAGATACAACTAAATACCTTCTCCTCCCTTTATATAGAATAGGTGAGGGAGGTCAACAATGGTAAAGTGGACTAAGTCCTCAAGCAACCTAATCTAATCCTGAAGATCAGGTCTCCAAGTGAAACACTCTCTCTCTCCAAGGCGTACACATGTCAAGACAAGGCTCCCCAAATGGTGTGCTCTCCAAGAATGGGCTCCAAGTGTCAAGGCTCCTTGTTCTCCAATACAAAAATCCAATGCTCCAACGCTCCTTCTCAACATATGTATCACAGGTCTAGATACAACACCAAGCAATGTGCCCTCAATCCAAGCATCCTCAAATCAAATGCACATCCTCCTATGGCATGTGAATTGGTCCCAATGCTCCTAGGGCTAAACACCCTCCCTCCTAATGTTGAGCACTCCTCCAAGGTAGATCCAACACCCATGCAAGCAACCATCCTCCTCAACACACACACCATCTAGAAGATATCAATGCCACACAAGATAACCACCACATCAAGTAGTGTGCCACATATAGCACCAAGTCCAAGGTCAAGCAACCACCTATAGATATCTCTCCAAATTTCATCAACCAAAAGGCCTAAGATACAACTAAGGGGCTAGGGTTTCTTCATGCACCCCACATCACATGAAGCCCCCCTTAGCATGGTTTAAACACTTTTGGAACAACCCAAAAGCTATCAGGAACCTCAAAAGTACTTTTCAAATGATCATATAAGACAACTATGGAGCTTTTCTGAAACTGATTCAACATCATAAAGAGAAAACAACTGCAATGCTTTGTTTTGTTGATCCTTGTCCATTTCCTTTTGGGCAAGGACATGATGGAGTATAAATCATGGAGTAAAATAATCTGAAAGCATATAATCATTTCATATGAGGCTAACATAACTTGAACATAATCAGAATATGTCTGCAAGTAAAAAAAAAAGGTTGTTTTATCATCCCTAAAGTATTAAGAACTTACCTTGTCATCTTCTAATGCTATTACATCACCAACCAAAATAATCCGAGGAGGAAACTGCAAAATATTAAAGCAATATTTCAAATACTTGAAAGACAGAATAAAAAAAATGTTACTACTACTCTCCGTTTTGAATTCTTGTGTAGTTGCACGATATATCCAAATCATCCACATTCCACTTCCTTTTCCTTAATTCATTACATAATAAAGACGAAAAAAGAACAAAATCTAGTTTTTATAGGCTACCACAAAAGCACAGAATTGGTAAGATCGTAAATAGTACACATAGGTTGATAATTGAAATTCCTAACAAGTCATGTCCAACAAGAGACATAAAGCTATTAGCAATCAAGGCAGATTTATAAGTAACAATGTTTCATCCAATAGGAAAACCAATGAACTACCAATGTGTTGAGAGAACTTTACTAAAGAGAAAACAATCTAACAACAAGGTAATAATTGGTAAATAATCCAGTGTTGGTATCAATCTACTCTTGCATTATCAAGATGATTAAAGAAGAGTATCAAGTGGGTAATCATTTAAAGCAAGCAGTTGATTGGGACAGGTGACCAAGCCATTTTTTCCATCTGACTAGTGGAGGCATTTTCACATGAACAATTGATGAAAGACAGTAGAGTTTCAGTCCTGAAGCATTCTATTCCTTCTGCAACTAATCTAAGGACTGCAAGCCAATGTCAGCTTTTGTATGACAAGAAGATTTTTCTTACATGTCTTCTAATTATCACATCATGGACAACTCAGTGGATTATTTTGACTAAAAGTAATGATTCTCAATGTGGAGTATCATGTCCAGTGAGGTCATCCATGACTTCATGGTAATCCCGTAAGTGGCCATTGCAATTATAAAGTTATAAAGTATTACATTGGTGTAACACATATCTAGTTTGCAAGGTATATTTTCTCAAAGAAATACTAAGGTAGATTTATAAGTAACAATGTTTCATCCAGTAGGAAAACCAATGAACTACTAATGTGTTAGAGAACTTTACTAAAGAGAAAACAATCTAACAACAAGGTAATAGTTGTTAAATAGTCCAGTGTTGGTATCAATCTACTCTTGCATTATCAAGATTATCAAAGAAGAGTATGAAGTGGGCAGTCATTTAAAGCAAGCAGCTGATTGGGACAGGTGACCATGTAATGTCCCTTTCCAAATGACTACACGGAGGATGATGGATTAGCCTATACACTCTCCCCGTAGGCTATAATCAGTGGGAAAGGGGAGACTATGAAGATTAATTGATGTCACTAGCTCATTAAACCTAAATCCTAAAGTGACATTAGTTAATTAAAATAAGGTTATAAAGTGACTCTATGATTAATAGAGAAAATAACCTTAGAAGTCAGTTTAATTATTGTAAGTGATGGGCCCAACTATTTTATTTACCATTATTCATCATCAGGATCATTTCCGCACAGCTTGTTCTTGGTTCTGTTGCATTCGACAATTTCCGTAAAACGGGGTTATTATTGGGCATATTTTAATTAATTACACTAAAGGTACTATTTGGAACTCGTTTCTTGGAGAAATACCTTAGTGTAAAAGCTCGTTGGAACCAGGGCGAAAATATCTACAGGGTGGTCTTAAAAAGTGACTTTCAGTGGCGGGAGAAGTCATTAAGGCGAATTAACCACTTTCCAAGGTTAAAAAGGTAAATAAATTAAGAAAGTGATTTTAGAGAAAATATTAGAGATGAATTAAAAAGTCACTTGAGGAAAAAGGTGAGAGGGGTATAAAGAAGAGATAGGGGCTCATTTCCTCTCATTATGCATGTTATGTTTTTGAGTTGAGATTGTGGAGAGCTCAAGGAGCTTGGTGGCTTAGGGTTTGGAGTAAAACCCTAGATCTAGTTTCAGTGGTGAAAGATCCACTCTAGCTAGAGGGATTGGTTTCAGTGGGGAGATCCCACTCTAGCCAATATTGTTATAGGATTCCTTCTATGAGGGCGATATTCTATTAGTCTTGGAGTGTTATTCAAGAAGAAACCTTTGTTCTTTCCCTTGATACACATTTTTATTTGCAGGGACGAATTATTGCTAGAGGGGTCGTATTCAGAGGTCAAGATCTTCATTTCTGGAGTTGGATTGAGCGTTTATCTCTTGGGAACGGGTTGTACTCATCTTGGGCGAATTTTGGAAAAGGGTTTGAATGCCATCCCTTCAAAAAATCGATTTATTAGTGGCTGGGCGAAATTATTATAGCAAGGCGTGTTATCTCTCCCATTGGTGCGACTTCTTGTGAGATCTTCACATTTTTGGGGCAGCCACCTTGATAGCTATCTTGCTGAGGATCTTTGCTGCAGATTTACAGTGTATTTGTGCCATTATAGCCTACATAACAGCTGCAATATCATTGTGATCAGATTTGGAAATTGCCTTGGCATTCAGCTCATATATTATATAAATAAGTCAATCATTTGGAGGTACTTTTGTTATAATTTCTTGAGCATTTCTTTGGTGTTCATTTCTATGTTATTTTCAGCATTTCCATGATGTATGTTGTTGTTATAGACAAATAAACCATTCAGAAATACATAAAAATGCAAGTTACAGCCAATGTATGCAAACTGTTTCTCAAAACACTTCAACCAGCCAGCTGACATAAAACACAACAGCCAACAAATATTTATAACAGCCATCAGTAAAGAAGTGTTAAGTGGTAGGAATTGAAGTAATTGACATCATACGTCCATCAGACAGCCTCAAGGAAGTTGTGATAGTAAGTGGAAGCTATTTGGCAAGGGTATTTGAGTATATCGTCAAAGTGTTTAACGAAAGTTCTCAACCACATATATCTGATTTTTACATCAGATTTGGTTGGGGATCTTACAATGGTATCAGAGCATGGTCCTCGACAGCTGTGAGGTTTTGACAGGCAACAACGTGCACATTTTAAAAAGATTGTAAAGGAACAACGGGAGATACAATAGCTAGTGAGGGGAATTCAGTATGCAGAAATATTTCAGAGTGCCACAATTAAGTGACCAGCGCTCATAGTACTTTAATTCAGCAGTGGGTAGGGAGTCAAGATGATGACCAATGGAAAACTTGGAGCAAAATTTTTGCCACTTATGCTTGAATATCAGAAAAACATGACAAGGTTGTTGGAGCACCCTATGTGGAAGGGACCACAATTGTCAGCAGGGAAGAAGGACAAAACATCCAAGGTGAGGAAGGTTGATGATAAGGTGGACGCTTTGGAAGTGCATGCATCCAGTCACACTGAAGATATGTGCAATAAAGATGACCATACAACACGCCTTAGTACACCACTAGAATTGTCCAATGAGGGTAAAGACACCAGCACATATGATGGATAGTTTGCTAGTAGGTCAGATCATGAAGACGAAATAGCACCTTCACCACATGATGAGGTTCAGGACGATTCACCTTTGGAGTAGGGACTCACCTTACAGGATATGCATATGGGTGATGATCAGAGTAGTGCAACGGATGTTGGTGAGTATGTTGACGAGGGTTCCACATGTGACCCTAGGAGCAGTACCAGTGAGTTGGTATGTTTGACAGGTAGAGATGTTGGCTCATATGAGTCACATTATTTGACAGGGCAGTTGAAGGTCAGAGAGGATATGATCATGGCTGCCATGAGGGACCTTGATGATACACATGCATTGGTGGCAGAGTATTGTTGGAGAGCCACGGTGGCACAAGACAGTTTGGGAGGAGAGTTTTCCATTGCAGACTTTCAAATACTCAAAGAGGCAGTGGCAGTGATGAGGTCCAACTACTAGCATCTCCTTATGGATAGAGATTATCTTCTAGCGATTAGTGAGATGTACCATGGTGCTTTAGAGAAGAAAGAAGATGAGATGGATAGAATTACCTATGAGTTGGTGAGCACAAAGGATTCCTTGATAAGCACACAGAGGGCCCTTCAAGAATCAGAGTCACGGGTGGAGCAGCTTTAGGAGGAGTGGAGTCAGGTATCTCTTCCACCCATTCCAAAGGACGACCAGTCATACATATTGGCCTTATCTCTGGAGGATATAAGTGACAGGGACAATTTGATGGAGGACATGAGTTGGAGGAGCCTCGGATGATGGGTGTGCATGAGAAGTCTCTAGACTCAGAGATTATGGATGCACAGAAGTTGCAGGAGCCACCACCTTTAGAGAGCTCATTAACGACTCACGATGAGACATTTGAGCATCCACTCATGGATAATGAAGATAGTTAGATGAGGACACATCCATTCAGTGTCTAGAGCTAGTTGACACTCGTGGATTGAGTCATACGATTGTTTCTGTCCTAATACACACTTGCAAACGTAGAAAAGTCTCAATCCACTTAGTGTGTCCTTGGAGGCACAATGCCTAAGTCCAAACCCACTTGTCACCTCGATTTGGACTTCTATCTAGGCTTACTCCTAGGGAAGCCAAGGGGAGTAGACCCTAGTTACTATGGGAATTATTAGATTGATTCTAGGAGTTAATTTTAGTTTGTTAAAGGTAGGGGGAAGCTTGCCTATATGAGAGGGAGCTATGCAAATGCAAAACTTTAATGAGATTCAGCCCTTTCCCTAAGTCAACTATGACTAGTGCCTAAGGTTGGGCAATGGGGTCAATTAAGTTACAACAAAGATCTTAATACAAATCAAAGAATAATTTTACAAATTGGATGAGATACAAAAGAATTATGACAACTATCAACAAATGAAGAATAGCTAGATGTTACAACCATGTACAATTACTTACAACTGAAATGAGATAAGCACTAGTTAGATCTACTAAACTTGTAGAGCAATAATTTGACTAACACTTAATTGATTTTGCATAAATGAAGAAGGATAGATCAAAGATGCATCTACAGCAAATACACAACTTACAACCTGTTGTCGCCCTTATGCACACTTGCAGACGTTAGCTAAGTCCCGCTCACTTAGTGTGCCCTCGGAGACACAATGTCTAGGTTCTTGTCCACACTGTCACCTTGATAAGAACTTCTTCCGTCTAGGCTTACTCCTAGGGAAGCCAAGGGGGGTTGTCCCTAGTTACTAAGTTAATTTTAATTACAATGTCTAGGAGTTAGTTTCAATTGATTATAGGCCAAAGGGGAGACTAGCCTAAAATGACAAGCAGCAATGCGAGTGCAAACCTACTTCTAAATGTGAGACAGCCCTTTCCCTAAGTCAACTAAAGACTAGTGCCTAAGGTTGGGCAATGGGGTCAACTATGTTTGAGGGTTGTTCGTTACAACAAGTATTACAATTGAATCAAATCAAACTACCCAAACCCCAAAGATTAGAATTATACAAATGATTACACAAATTTACAACAATATGAGATATACAATGAATACAAGATATACAAGAGAGATTATCAAGTCACACCCTAGGGCCAAGCATGCCCCAAGTGGCACTTACTCCACTTGGACTGCCTTCACTGGCATTTAACCATAAAAGCACTCAAGGATCAAATAAGTGATGCCTCCCCAAGTGGGATACTCAATCACTTATTGATCCACACCACAACAATGATAACTGATTAAAAGATATTCAATGAAACACAAACCAATATCGCATCACCATAAAAGATAAAACAAATTAGCTGCAAGTAAAGATATAACAGTGAGATTATCACAAATGTGTTATCCTATCAATACATCTACTTCCCAGCATACACAAGTGTGATCTATGCAACTAGTGTTCTTCTTAAATATTTTATATTTCCCACCCCCTAACTATGTGTGTGTCTCAACTTCCACTTTTGCCAAATAACTGCCCGGTGCCCAAGATACTGGGCTTTTACCCCCAGCCTAGCTTCCAAGGTCAGCCCGTCACTTCACCACAACTAGAAGTAGTCAGAGAAGGGATCCCCCCAACGGAATCACGGGACGGTCCCCCGCCACTTCCCCCAAAGACTGGCCCTCTCGCCCGTTTTAGATGGCAAAAACAGTAGTCAAAGACCCCTAAAATGTTACTAAGTGTTGTTAGGACCCTCGAGTGGGTCTTTAGGTGTGTTGGGTACGTTTTAAATGAGTTTTAGGCACTTTTGTTTTAGTTGTTTAGCGTATGGCCGTGAGTAAAAGTGACTGAAACGAGTGCTTGAAAATAAATGCTTATAACACCATTCACATGTAAAGATAAAGCAAATAATAAGCAAGTGTTTTAAACCATCAATGTGACATTACATGAACAAAATTCAAAAGAGATATACCATGTAAATACAAACCATGTAATGAAACTTGAAATCAAAGATATAACTTGAGGCACTTGAATGTTTAAAACATAAGCATGTGAAATGGATGATGTAATGTATGCTTACAATAAACTTAAATGAGATGACTTAAGAGATAGATTAAGGCATGAACATGTACGTTTAAACCATCAACATTTAGAACATAAACATATGCCACAAGTATGTCAAGTTATAAGCAAATTAAACATGAACTTGCAAGAGATTAAAACATGATCATTGCACCCATAAGCATCAGAGATAAATAATGAGATATGAGTAGGCCGTGAGCTAGGCTAGGTCGTGAGCATCATCCAAGTGTGTGATAGATGTGAGCAATTGCAACCATAAACATCTAAATCAAATAAACCACAGATTGCAATGTATAATGAACTAAGTATCAAGTTAGGACATGAGCACTTCAGGTGTAGGACAAAGATATGTTTATGTGAGCAGATATATATTCGACAGTTAAAGCCTTAAAACCATAAACAGCAACTTATTAAACCAGCTACTGTATGCACCTAAAACATGAGCATTAAGAGGATTGAACAGCAGATTACGTATATGCAATTGTTAAAGGTGTGAGAAGAGTGTGTTTATGACAGCGGAAAGATAATGGACAGTTTAAAGCATTAGGATCATAAACAGCAGCTTTAAAAACCTACTATCACATGTACTTAAAATCTAAGTATTAAACCATTAAGGAGCAGCTCAAGTATGTGTGAAGTATGTGCTATGAGAGCAAAAATATTGATCTGCTACAGCATTGACAACATGAACAAATACTTGTAAATCACCTCACATCTATGTACCTAAACCATAAGCATTCGTGTGTTCACAGCATCTACACTAGCACCACATTAAAGTTACTTGTAAGATAAGGTAGTTTAGACCATTAACCAATACGTGTGATATGCTAGCAACTAAATAGAAGATTAGACTTTTAGGCAATAGATGTTTTAAACCATAGGTGTGTAATGTGTTAGCAAGTAAATGTTAGGATTATGAAAGCTTAAACAACTTAGAGGGATTATACCATTAGCACATGTGTTAAACCATCATATCAAAACAAGATTACCTACTATGCATTCCAAACATGTGAGCAATTTAAAACTTTAGCATATAGGTTACTTACTAACAAATGTGTATGTGTGTTGTGTGCAACAAACAGACCAGCAGACAGCAGCACAAGAGGAGGCAGGGCCGTGAGCACTTTAGGTGCTGGGTCGTGGGCTTTAACAGCCACTAGGGCCGTGGGCAAAAGAGGCACAAGGGCTGTGAGCAAATGACAGCTCAACCGTGGGCTAAAGGGCAGGGCCGTGAGCTCTAAGAGAGCTAGGTCGTGGGCTAAAAAAGCCTCCCCAAAAATGGTTGGGCCGTGAGCACTAAGGGCTCAAAGGGGACCCAAGACGTGGGCTAAAAGGTGATGTCTAAGATGTGAACAAGTT
>ML810435.1:50037-61463 GCA_009831015.1 Picea engelmannii
TCCATTCATTTTGAGCACAAATACCCCTATCTTTCTCCCAAAGACGAAGTTTTTACAATATTAAGCTCAAAAATAATTAATTAATTAAATTAATTAAAAATTTAATTAATTAAAAAAAACTACTCTAGACTCGACGGAATTCCACGAAACTTCAAACACTGCCTAGCATGGTCATTTACAATATTCCTAAGAGGTTACTCAATGAACGAGATCATCAGAGCGCCTTCCACCACTTTGGAGGAAGCCTGGGAGGGAAAAACTCAATGGAGATTAACCTGACTAGTTAGGCCACATTAACCCCCTGAGATGAAAAAACCCTCGATGAAAGGAACTCCTCTGATGTCAACATCCAAGGTACTTGACCTAACTATGATCCATGCAGACATTATTACATTATATACCCTCGCAGGGGTGCGGGAATCTCGTTTACAAAAATTTAAGTGCTGGTGTATAAAACACCCAGTAGAACCATCTCTGTCTCCAACATAGAATAATCTTCCTGAAAAATGAGTTGACCTCTGTGCTAAACAAGCGGTCAACACAACCCAAACTTGAAGTGCCCCAAAGGAGAGGTGCCCAACTTCAAGGGGGGTAGCTCATGGACAAGTGCACAACTCTAAAGGAACCAAAAGATAGAAAGAAAGCCACCAATGGGCACTAGTGCGCAACTTTAAAGATGAATCAACTTGAAAGCAAAGCCACCAAGGGCACTAGTGCACAACTTCAAAGATGAAATATTCAACCACAACAATGCTCAATTAAAATGCTTGAAGTAAAGGTTGTTGGAAATAAAAGAGCATGCACAACTTAGATTAGATTGTGAGATTAAAGCTTAGGTTGTGTGGGTAAATTTTAGAGTTGAATTAAGTAAAGTGAAGTTGCAAACCTAGACTAGGTGACTTCCCCAATACTCCTACTGCTTTGTCCAAAAGGATTGTTGGGTGCTCAATAAGCAAGGCAAACAAGGCCTTACCCTTGCTCCACAGGTCAACCCGGAAAACTTGGGCGCTCAACAAGGGGGACACCTAGTGTCGTGAGATCATCCCTGATCTAGAACCCCAAGTAGCCTCCACAAGCCCCCTTTTTGGTGGCGAATCAGTCATGGGTGATCTAATTAAACTAGGTAAATTGAATCCCCTAGAGCTACAAGTAGATTGATTTAGCAAATAAAAGTTACTTGTGTTGAAAGCTTGAAAAAATGAAATAACAAGGGCTTAAGGGAAATGTACAAGAAATAATAAAAAATTGTTTCCAAGAGCTTAAACAAGATTGCAAATAAAGGAAATGCTTCTAACTATTGAGATATACACACAAACTTGAAAGAAAAATGAGACAAGAAGCATAAACCATAAACCATTTAGCTAGTCTTACGATACTGCATGGGTGGCTCAGTCAATCCTCTTTGCGGGGTGTAGGCAAACAAGTAAGAAAATGAAATAACTTGGAAAGCAACTACTCTACTTGCAACCTCAACAAAGGCACAAGATGGAGGACAAGCCTACCGGTTTTGTGCCCAAGTGGATTAAAAGAAAAGCATAAAAGAAATAACTTAACTTGAAAGATAAACAAGTAAATCCTAGCCACACAACCTTGACTTAAGAACAAGTGGGGCAAACTTGAAATGAAAAACAAATGCTGAAAATAACTTAACAACTAGCCTTATGATTTTGCATGGGTGGCTAGGCAAATCCACTATGCAAGGTGTAGGCACAAGTAAATAAAAAAACGCAGAAATTTTATCTTAGAGAGAAATGCAATCCCAAGAGACTCTCTTTGGGCTTGCTTACAATGAAAGAATAAGAAGGAAGAGTTGGGTGAATAATACTCCAACTTGGGAGGTTTTTCTTTGTTATTTTAGGGCCCCAAATGGGTTGTACCTCCTCATTTTTTGTTCAGATCTGCGAAAAACCAACTTGCTGGAAAAGCTGCAAAAGAGACCAAAATCTTCAAATATTTTTTGTTAGTTAAAACAGAAAATTTCTGTGTAAAAATCAGCAAGTAATATATATTGAAATGAACTATTCAAAGATGTTAGAATGCCCGAAAGAAGTATGGAAATGTACAGAAAAATAGAAAAAAAATATTTAGAGGTTGTAAGTGGGTGGAGGGATAAATTCTCAAATCTGAAATCTATCCACAAAATCCTTGGGTAACCTGCAAGTCTTGTGAAATAAAGCTATAAAAACAGAGAGGATGTGAGTAGATCTAAATGATAAAACAAAATACTTTGCTTAATCCAAATAAATGCTCACTAGATTTATAATAAGACTATCACATACCTATCCAAGCAAACTACTTTGCTTGGAGTTCCTACTCTAGATCTATAACCAAAGCATACACACGAAAGAAAATCAAAACAAGATCACCTCAATAGTAGCTCAAGATTGCATCAAGAAGACTCTCAACACCATGGATCCTCCAAAGATTTATTTATTCAATACCAAAAGGTCGTTGCAAATACTTGCAGCAAGCTTTACACAAGAGCAAAAGCAAATGGGAAAAAGAGAGAAGAGTGGGACAGGAGAAGAGAGAATTTGGCATAGTAACAATACACTAAGAATAGATGTCAAATGAGGGAGGGGAGGCTTTGTTTTATAATTGGGAGCCAAGAGTGACCCCTCTTGGATGAGCTCCAAGTGTCATTTCCTAAGAGTGATTGAGCATCTCCAGGAGGGGCACACTTTTAGGGTTTTGGTAGTCTTAGGGTTGTGAGGGTTGAGTGAGGGGGAGGGGAAACACCTTTTAGCTCACCCAGCTCTAAGGTTAGGCACCAAGGAAGGCGCACTAGGGGTTAGGGAGGCCAACTTCAATTAATTTTTGAGTTGGGACATGTTTCTCACCAAGGGGGGCGCAACTCCCCCAGGGGTTTGAGTTGAATGAAGTGATGGCTAGGTGAGGGGCTGTGTTTAAGTTAGGAAACGTGTTTCACTAACTTAGGAAAGGGGTTAGGCAACATATCTCACTCTTTCTCTAACCTTTTTGCTCACTTTTACAAAAAATTGACATTTTGACTTTGTCAATTAAGCAATTAAATTGTTGACTTGGACTGACTTGTCCTCCTCATGGACAATGACCTAGAAAAACTTGTCCAATTGAGTTGAAACTTGGTCCAAGGGTGTAGGGGGTCTCATTCCTTTTCTTTCGAGTACTCACACCCCTATCAAAATCCCCAAGGACCTAGTTTTTACATTTTTACATAAAAAATAATTAAAATTACCATTAATTGGGTAATTTTAAAAAATTAAAAAAAAATACTTAGACTCGATGGAATTCCGCAAGACTCTAGGAGATGTCTAGCATGGTCATTTACAGTATTCCTAGACCCTAGTCACCCATTGGGCTCGATCATTAGAATGCCTTTCACCACTTTGGAGGATTATTGTGGGAGTGAAAAACTCAAGGGTAATTAAAAAGGTTGCTTAGGCCAAATTAATTACCTAAGGAAAAAAAAGCACTCGATGAAAGAACTTCCCTAATGATAAAGTCCTAGGAAACTAACCTACAATATGATCCATGCAAACCAATTGCATTATTATCCCACGCAGGGGAGTGGAAATTCCAATTACAAAATGAAGTGTCGAGGCCAAAATTGCCCTATAGAACCAGTAAGTCTTCAACTTTGTTGCACCGTCAGGTACATAGCTTCATGGCACATGAAGTTAACCCCCTAGTTGAAATAGGTGGTCAACAACGATGTTACAACCGATACATAAAGTGACGTTCAAGGTTACAGGATCTACAGTGGTAGGCATTTTTTACAGTCACAAGATGTTACCAGGAGGCACAATGGTTGACAGTGGCATACTGGGGACTGCAGTAGTGAGCGGAGTGAGTAGGAGCATTCAGAGTTGTACGGTGATATGCAGAGGGACGCACTGGAGGGTAGGACTGGTGTTTATTTGGTAAAGCAGTGAACTCCCTGTGGAGAGTGTTCTACTCCCTTGCAGCAGAGCATAAACGTTGAAGACTACACTCACAGCAGCAGTAGGAGAGATGATTGCGTGAGTGCCTCACATAGAGGAGACATGTACCAGACAGTGAGCGACAATAGATCTGAGGTGGCACAGGCACACAGGTACTCTATCAACGGGATGACTCTTAGGCCTATTATGCAGACTTTTTTGGATGTGCCATGGACAGGTGAAACAGAGCGGAGAGATATCTTTGAGAAGTATAGAAGAGAGTACGAGGCTTTGAGCGATGAGTTCCACAGAGCCTTGTCGTTAGCACAATATTTCCGGATCAAGTGCACGCTTGGGCCCAGGAGGTGCAAAAGAGGACTGCAAAGTTATGGCTCGGGGGCGTGAGGAAAAGAGAATGGAGATTTCCACTTCCAGAATATTAGAAAGGAGCTCAGATAGATCTTGGAGGAGGGAGCATGTCATGGATGATACGTTGCACACAGTGCACTGGATATATAGACTTTCCACACATCGACATAGAACAGATAGGAGATCCTTACAGACAGAGAGGTCTGGGATAGATCGGATAGACAGAGAGACTCAGAGGAAATTGAGATAGAAGGGTCTATGTTATAGTTGCAGGCAATCTTGGCAGTCGGGTCACAGGTGTTTGGACGATGGCCAGGTACATTCGTACAATGATGAATGTTGAGTTCTGGTGTACCAAGGGAAGTGGTCCCCTTGTGGTTGTGGGTCTTTAACCACAAGAGGAAAATATTTGACCCATTGTGCCTTATACTTTATGTCTAATTTCACTTTGACATTTTCCTAAGTCAAAAAGGTGAAATTTTTCACTTGAGTGAATAGTGACTATTAATTCACTCTGTGGGTGAATTGAGGGACATAAAGAGAACTATGGCAACTAAACCCAAAGTGGGTTTTGAGTTGAGATTCTTTTTGGAAGATCTCAACCTTTGATTAGAGATGGGATGGGATGATCTCATCCATCCATCTTTAGGTTTCCTTATGAATTCTATAAGAGGGGCGCATAGGGCAAAAGGAGGCTAATTCACATCTTTGTTCACTTGGAGAGGAAGAGTAGAGCAATGGAGATGGGTATGGAAGCAATGGATGAGGATTTCAAGGGCGTCGCTTTCCATGGAGGGCTCATGGAGGCTTATACTTCCATTATTTTGTGGTGTTCATGTTTGCTTGGGAGCGCACTATAAGAGGAGGGCGCAGGTAGGCCTTACACTTGTCAGATTGCTTTGAGGTTGATTTTGTTGGAGAGGTAACACACAAGGGAAGATTTGTGTGGAGGGGTTTCTTCATCAGAGCTTCAAGCAAAAAGGGAGCAAGCTTTCGGTGAGATTGAGCAACAAGGTAGAAGGGTGCACCATGCTTGGGCACATCTACCTTTTGGAACTTGTATAGCAGCTTGAGAGGGCCTTCCATAGTATCAGGTTCTTTTGTTCCATGTACTTGTTGAATCTCACATATTTTACATTACATATATAGACTTATATTCCAAGCTGGTTTTCCCCGAGGGGGGGTTATCTAGGGTCATGTTGACCAAAAATACTTGTGTCCATTTTCATGTATGCTAGAGTTTAGAACAACTTTATTTCAGTTGTAAAGATCTTGGAGGTGTGTTACATATTTAAGGCATGCATGTACTAACCTATTGGTCACTAAAATTGACAGACATTTTTTGGACACATGTAGTGCATACAGCAGTTCACATTCAAAACAGAGTAATGCTCAGAAACAACAATGACAAAACTCTCTACGAGCTATGGAAAGGAAGGCCAGCAAATGTGAAGCACTTCAGAGTATTTGGAAGCAAATGCTACATCAAAAGAGACGATGGCAGAATGGGAAAGTTTGACTCTCGTGTAGACAAAGGAATGCTTGTTGGTTACTCGAGTACAAGGAAAGCATACAAGTGTTACAATATGAGGTTGAACAAAGTTGTGGAAAGCATCAATGTAACAATTGATGAAACAGACCCGGATGGGGTGACACTAGGCAAAAGGACGAGGACAGGTGGCAGGCATAGTTGGCGGGGAGAGTTAATACCCCAAGCCGCCACCCCCGACGCATTTAACTCCCCATGGTGTTCACCATAAGGGATATTAACTCAGTGCGTCTGGAGGAGTTGTGGGCTGAGCGTTCCAGCCAAGCCACTGGTACCAGGCGACTGAACTAGTCCCGTCATCCTTCAATGGCATTAATGGCTCCCAACGGCGTTATAATCGACCAAAGCGCGCACTTTCACCTATCATTTGCAAACTACCACCTCTGCGCAGTGCTGCTCGGCCCTCCTGGCCTCTTCGCTTACCTCCGGCGCATTCTCCGAATCTCTCCTGTCCACAATCGCCCTCTCTCCCTAGTTCTCATCATGCCACGAGACCGAGGCAAGCCTAGGCGCTCCACCAAGAACAAGAACGCCTACACCCGAGACAACCGGCTTACAACCTCTCAACGAGCCTTGATTGCCCATTTTAGCCACCCCCACAAACCTACTAGTAGCACTCAGTCCACCCTGCGCACTCCGAAAGTGGAGAACCAGCCTACCTCCCCCCAGACTCAAGCTCAGTCTCCCCTTCGGATTCCCAAATTGGAGACCCCGTCCCTCACTGAACACTCCCCTCCGCCACCCCAACCCTCACCGGTCATCCTCAACACAGTCAAAGAAGAGGCACTTCCCTCAATTCAGAATACTGGCCCGAAATCGAATGACACTCAGCCACCTTCAGCCCCTCAACCAGGCCCGAGCCTGGTGAAAACGGAAGAGTCTCCCCCTAGGGCAAGCCTCCCAAGCCCTTCCACCTCCCAAGACTTTTTGCCTCACTCGTGGGATGGAGGTTGCATTGTGGAGGAGGAAATCCCCCCAAGCTGGCAACTATGAGGAGATGGGGAGAACACAGGCGCGGACGGAGGTGAGGAAGGCTCTCACCACACCTATCATTTGGCTGCGAAGCATTTGGAGCTTCTCTTTGACATCCAGCAGTGACAGGACAAGCAGGTGCATGGCCAAAGGACTATCCACCAGCGACTGGATCTCCTGTTCGAGGCTCTCTCAGACGCCCCACCACAAGCACAATGTCCCACCTGCAAGCAGAAGTTCGTCCTGGTCTACACCGTCCATGGATATCCAGGTTCCCCAAAGGCTTGAAGCGGCCCACCCTTGATTCCGGTTCTTGTCAATTACAATTTTCAGAATGAATAGTGAGTATTTGTTCACTCTTTTTTCTTTTTACAGTTGTATAACCATCTTAGTAATCGCAGCTCTGAATGAAGTCTGCCTTAGGCTAGCTAATGGGAACAAGGTTCCTGTTGAAATTCTCATCTTTTGCTCAATTTTTGTAATTTTTTGTAAACAGAACCTCCGCCATTTCAGACATATCACCGCTTGGAGCCACCTGTTCTGGTTTCTCTTATGTGGCGGAACAGGTGGCTGCCAAACGATGCACAGGTGTACACTCATGATGATATAATACAAGGATCTTTTTATTTACAAAAAAAAAAAAACAATTGATGAAACAGGTGGACGAGAATTAAAGGAAGAAGAAAATGAATCAATGGAACAGTTTTACGAAGAAGAAGCTAAAGATGAAGAAGAAGTAGAAGGGGAAGATGAAGAGGATCAAACAGAAGTAGAAGAGCAAGTTCAGCAAGTGCCTCCAAAGACACCTAGTAAATGAGTACAAAGGAATCATCCTTCAGATCAAATTATCGGAAACAAAGATGCAGGAGTTGAGACTAGAAGAAAAATCCGTTCACCAGAACAAACGCACCTAGCACTCTTACCTACAATTGAAAGAAGCAGTTTTGAAGAGGCCAGCAAGGATGAATTCTGGAATAAGGCCATGGATGAAAAATTGGATCAAATAGAGAAGAATGACATTTGGGAATTGGTTCCAAGACCAAAGAATAAGAATGTGATTGGCACAAAGTGGGTATTCAGAAATAAATTGAATGAAGATGGACAAGTTACAAGGAACAAAGCTAGATTGGTATGTAAAGGATACGCACAAGTTGAAGGAATCGACTTTGAAGAGACATTTGCCCCAGTTGCCAAAATGGAAGCAATCTGATTGCTTTTAGCTTATGCATGCTCCAAGAATATTGAAGTGTATCAGATGGACGTGAAATCAGCTTTTCTGAACGGGTAACTTGAAGAAGAAGTCTACATTAAACAACCAGAAGGATTTCAGTTGTCAGAGAACGCAGACTATGTGTGTAAATTGAAGAAGGCCTTGTATGGTCTAAAACAGGCTCCTAGAGCATGGTACTCTAGACTGGATAAATATTTACAGCAGGCAGGGTTCAGAAAAAGAAGATCAAACAACAACCTCTACATCAAGGTAACTCAAAATAGTATTTTATTAATTGAAGTTTATGTTCATGATATTCTTTTTGGAAATACTGATGACAGGTTAAGCCAGAAATTTGCAAAGGATATGCAGAATGAATTTAAAATGTCATTACTCAAAGAACTATCCTTCTTTCTAGGTCTTCAGATACGTCAAAGCAACCAATGAATTTTTATTTCTCAAACAAAATATATCGAAGAAATGATAAAGAGGTTCGGAATGGAAGATTGCAAACCATTTACCACTCCTATGCAAACCAGTTCCAAGTTGAGCAAAGATGATGGTTCAAAGTCTATAGACCAGAGGCAATACAGGTCAATGATTGGTAGCTTACTATATGTGACAGCATCCAGACCAGATGTAATGCAACCAGTTGGACATGTGGCACGATTTCAAGTAGCACCAAAGGAATCACATGTATTAGCAGTGAAGAGGAACAGAAAAGTTTGGATTATGGTATCCAAAAGCAAAAGATCTATCACTTATTGCCTACACAAATGTAGATTGGGCAGGTTGCATTGATGACCAACGAAGCACCAGCGGAGCAGCGTTCTACTTGGCTGAGTGTTTAGTATCTTGTCTAAGCAAGAAACAATCATCAGTATCTTTATATACAGTCGATATATTTGAAGGTAAGACTATTCTATGAGGTTTAATATATTTGAAGGTAAAACTACTCTAGATAGATAGTACATGTCATGACGTTTCCGGTGGTATGTGGAATATCACATAACTCCTCACGGTTAGAGAGCTATGGCCATGTGAAGTTGGAGAACCCTCATGAGTCATCTAGAAGCCCCAAAAGATCAAAGTAGTCAAAGTGGTTGCAAAGAAGAAATTATTTAAATAATAAAGTGAAGTAATGAGTGTACTATAAGTCAAAGTGGATACAAAAGAAATTTTTTAAATAATAAAGTTAATGGAGAAATTACTAAGTGGACAAATGGTTATAAGTGGGTTAGCCCTAAAATAAGGAAAGTGGTTTAAGATGGATAGAAGGTAACCCTTG
The DNA here is from genome assembly GCA_009831015.1 of Picea engelmannii. Lineage (NCBI taxonomy): Eukaryota > Viridiplantae > Streptophyta > Pinopsida > Pinales > Pinaceae > Picea > Picea engelmannii. Next base: position 59,328 of record ML810435.1, read on the forward strand.
AGGAAGCTACATAAAAGTATAAATAAGAGGTGAGGGTCTCTCATTTTAATTACACTTGAGCATATTGAATATCTGGAAGTGACTGAGGTAACAAAAGGATATCTAAGGCGAATTTCAGAGGGAAGGTGAAGTAAAAAAGACCGAAATTCAAGGGAGGATAAATTCTTTTGATGATGCTTTCTAAGTGTTGAAATAATGTAACTGCGAAGAACATTCTTATTGTTATTGGATTAATCCCCATTGTGAATTAATCATGTCGGTAATTGTATAAGGACCAAATCCCCTTTTGCGGATTGGTCATCGGACAATTATAAAGGGCAAAATAAGAAGTCGGCCCCAGCAGTTATTATGGAAGACCCGGAATTAATTAAAGGTGGGTTTACCCACCCAGAGTGAGAGGTCGGCCCTGCCAGTTGTGACCTTTCACATGTGCCAGTCTTGTATAAATAAGAGGCTAGCGCCTCACTTCAAACACACAACTCACTTGCTCATTCTCTTATGAGGCAAGCTACAATTACCAGTTGGAGAGAGGGAGAAGAGTGGCACATCTCTTGGAGAGGACTATCTGTATTGGTTTGAGTTATCTCTTGAACATTGTTTAAGCTATTTATGATAAGGAAGTTTTGCTGAGTTTTCTTCCCCTAGAGGGTTTCCCAGGATAAATGTTGTGTCTCTTGTGAATGTGTATTTCTCAGTGATCGTGTTCTTATGTTGCTCTTATCTATTGAAATGCAAAGAACTATAATAATGGCATAAACATTAAAATGGTATAAGAGCCAACTTGAAGGAAGCACAATTTGCAAGAGGAAAAACGTCACTGTTACCATACCCAAAAATTAGGGTTTTGCAAAAGTGAATGTTTTCAGCTCCCTAACCACCTAGAAAGTTGCACCCTCCCCCAAGGATCATTTTGGCACTTAGAGCGCACCTTTTCAGTGGCTAGATCTCCCGAAAAGTGAAACCCTAGTTTCATAAAGTACCAGAAAACCAGAGTACCAGAAGTACCAGAGTACCAAAAGCACAAGTCCAGAAATCCGCAGATGAAGTTTGAGGGGGTAAAAGTTGGATTTTCGAAATTCCAACTGCACCAGCTAACTCGCCTCAGCTCAGCGCATCTATCCCCTGGATGAGATTTTCAAAACTCGAAGATTGAAAAATTAGGGTTTCCTCATAAAACCCTAAGTTGCAGCTGCAGTTGCAGTACCAGTTGCAGTTGCAGCCGTAGAACCAGTTGCAATCACCCTTGAAATTCTCTCAAGAGTTGGCAATGATTACCGCTGCTACCAGATGGAGCCACTACCTGCAAATGCTATCAAAGGTATGTACTTACATATGTTTAATGGTTTAACTCTAAAGAGTATTTGCAAGAGAAGGGATCTCTTGCCATAGATCCAGAAGGATCTCAAGATCCAACACATTCAGAGGAATGATGCAACCCAGGTGTGATTATTCTGATATACATCTATTTGTCATGACATTATCTTAATCAATGTTGCATGTTGAAGTTATGATCAAATTATTAGAAGGATTGAAAGTTGATCATAGAGCTTATCCTCTAACCTAACCTTCTGTCAAGATAGTGTATTGTCTTAGTACAACAGACAGGTTGAAGAAAGCACTAGTCACTTGAGTGAAGAAGACCTAGAAGAAAAGCAAGCACTCACTCTTGAGGATAAGGCTCCAGGTTTGATTAATCAAGATTCAAAGGTACACATGACAAGCTGATGACTTTAGCTGAGACAACAATCGTCGTAAAGTATTATACTTGATAGCATGTGAGAATATAGAGGTAAATACTTTGTCTGATATGACTAACACCTCCTCTAGGAGAAACCTCATGTGTTAGTTTCAGACTGCCATGGAAGAATGCTTGGTCACAACAATATGAGAGTGTTGACCTCATTTCATATTGTATTCCTTACCTTTAATCTTTGCCTCAGATAAATTATAAGTGATGGCTCTTAAGGAGATACTGTGATGATTGTTCGTGCTCTTGCTTTATATTATCAAGAAGGATATTATTCTTGCTTGTTGTTTTGTTGACCTTGCTCCAGGTCACATGAGGAAGCTATAGTGAAGGTTGCAGAAGGCAACGTGCTAAAGGAGAGATCATAAATGAAGCAATCATCAGTGGAA
>ML810436.1:50030-65598 GCA_009831015.1 Picea engelmannii
TTTGTTTTTCTTTAATCTCTTTTTTTTTTTGTAAATAAAAATATATATTACCTTGCCTTAGCAGAAAACTTGTGTGTCTGAATGTACATGATAGCATGCCATCTGTTTTTCCACCGTAGTGGAAACTAGAACACATGGACATGACAATTGTTCATAGTTCCAAAACTTTAAGAAAAAACGACAATTGTCGACATACAGACAAGGGGACTTGCCACCTGTTCTGCCACTAGCGTGGAAACCAGAACATGTGGTGGACTGAGTGCCCCGACCACCTATCGAACATGAACCTATCAAACCTGAACCAGAGACTAAGGTAGGAAAAATTTGCAAAATCTTATCCATTAAACCAAACATGGGGCGAGCCCGAGCGTCCATCTTGACAGAGTTTGAAGGTGAAGGATTGGCAACAAGTCATGCAACAACTCTTCTTAGGTTCGCTTGATAGGAAATCATACAGGGCGTCCAGATGCTTGCTGAAGAAACTCTGGCGGTGCTGCTGCTCTGCCAGGTCCCTTCTCATCTCAAATATTAAGACTAGGTGGTCTTTCGTGAGTTTGTAGGAGTCTGGAGCTGGGTGACTATGGTAATCTTGAGCCTGGTCTTCATCCATGGTGGCAACAACAGAGTCATTTGCAGCAACAAAGTCCGTGATAGGGTCTTCGTCCATGGTGGCAACAAAATTTTGTCTCGAGTGGTCCTCCATAGGTAAGACTTCTTCTTCCACAATGCAACCCGTCACAACTAACTCCTGAAAGGGAATGGTGGTGCAGGTGGCAGGATGGTCCTCCGGGGAGGTTGATGGTAGGAAAGGAAGAAATTCCTCCCAATTGGGCGTAATTTCTTCTTCCACCGGGCATCCATCATGGAGATTCTCTATGCTGGGAGGACGAGGATCCGGTTGAGCATTTGCAATCCAATTTTTCCCAGAGGAACCCAGATGGTCCCTACTTGGTATGAGAGCTCGAGAGGCATGTCTCGGGCTGTAGTGTGTACCATGGAGACCCTCTGGAGGAGCCTGTGCAAACCAATTCTTCCCCGAAGAACCCAAATTGTCCCCGCCTGGCGTGAGAGCTTGAGAGGCAGGCCCTGGGCGTTTGTGTTGGCCAAACCTGCTATAGTAGGTTGGCCCTTGTCTGGGCTTGCCTCTTTCTCGTGGCATGGCTACACAGAGCACCAGACAAGCTTAAATTCCGGCTGAGCAAGCTAAGTCTTGGAGTAGAACTAGCGGAATGATGTTGTGCTTTGGGCCCAAGTGCCCAATATAAAACTTCCTGCACGGTGAAAAGACCAGGATTGCGGAGGCATTGATGGCTCTACTATCCATTAGTGCAGGTGTAATTTCCATAACCTAAATCTTACTGAAGCCGAGAAGCTGAGCTTGGGCCTCCGTTAAGGCCCAACGCACTAAACCTTGGCACTCATGCAGACTAACCATCACGACTGGACAGGGGGGAAGGGTGGAAACGAGGATCTTTAACCGCCCTCTTAATTGCCCCATCCATTGACGTATGTGGCCTATGTGTCACCCCATCTGGGGTTCTTTAATCTATTTTTTAATATAATTTTTTTTTTAATTTTTTTTTTTAATTTCAATTATTTTCTTTTTTTAGTGTTTTAAGTCTTTAATTTAAAAAAAATTAAATTAAATTTAGGTTAGAGTTTTTGTTTTTAAAATGAGTGTTTTTTTATATTTTTTTTAAAAACTAACTTGCAAATTTTTTTTTCGTCCAATTTTTTTTTTTTTTAATGTAAATTTAAAAAAATAAAAGATACAAATCTAAGCAATAATTTAGGAGCCGATTTTGAGTTGTTTATCGACGATGGTACCAGTTGTCGAGGGAACGATTTCAATTAGGTTATGATTTCAACTCAAAAAAAAAACAATGCTACTAGTAGCATCACTTTTTTATTCGAGGGTATATTTTAAAGTCTTCGTCCACAATGACATACGTTGTTAACACGATAGGTTTAAATTTTAACCATCGTAAAAGAATAATGTGGATACATTATGGATAAGAAGATTTAAAATATCAGGGGTGGAAGGTGCGGGGGGATTCGTCTTCGATTCTAAAGGAAACAAGGTTCTAGATTTCGTTTGGGAATTAGGAAAATCCATTATGATAAACACATTGAGGTCCTTGAGGTATTCAAGGGACTTCTCCTTGTTCCATCCAACAGATCTTCAAGGATCACAGTAATTGGGGACTCTAATCTGATCACAAGGGGACTACGAAAAAATCTTAAGACCACACATCCCAATATTTCCAGAACTCTTTTTCGAATCAGAAACATGGAACACAAATTTGGTAAAGTTAGTTATTATCATGTGTACAAATCTCATAACACCATATCCGACTCTCTCGCTAAAGAAGAAAAACAATTTTCTACTGGGCAGCTAAGGCAAGAAACCACAACTCGCTATGAACCTATTCCCTAAGCATTATACACCTCCTACGTTACTTCCCTTGGAAAATTCAATGCACTCATATACCTCCTTAACATATGCTAACCCACACTCTATCCATTAGCCTTAAACCTCTCATACATGTCCCTTGGTCTCGTGACCGATGCCCTCCTTCAAATTCACATCCCTTCATACTTCTTTCTGGTATTTCTGCCTTCCCTTCATACTGGAACTGGTTCTCTGCATGCCTCAAACCCCCCTGCAACAATCCTCAACCCCCCCTGTAACAATATTCAATCCCCCCTATAACAATCCTCTAACGACCTGGAGATTTATGGGACATGCGATCTTAGACTCACCCTCCATCATCCTCTCGCATGGAACTCATTCCACCAACATCATGTCATTAGCTCTTATCCTTCGCATCCTATTGTCGCCGACTCTTATCGTTCACTGGCGTGGTATGCATTTGAAGCTTAAAGGTGGTGACACTTTTCGGTCATAGCTCAAGATCTGGTCTCGCATACCATCGTTGGAACACAAACAATCCCTAGAAATTATGTGGCATCGTAGCAGGGGTGACTGCTAGTGCTCAGAATGCGCCATTGGTAGAATTCAAGATTGCAGGAAAGCTCAGGCTTAGGAGCAACACCACAATGAAGAATTGGCTCTAGTTATATGTGTTGTCAACATGAGCTCAAATATTATTCACTCCATTCATTGGTCTCGGCAACAACAAGGCATCCAGGAGCAAATCCATCCAACCGTATCTGCATAATCCAAAGAAGGAAATGAAGCATCCCACCCACAAATGCATCTAAATTCCCCTTTGGATCCAACAACAATGCATGAAGAATATCCAGACCCAACAACAACCTAGGAGAATGAAGTCCATCAACGGAATCAAGTGGACACAAATATGCATTTGCACTAGTTTTCTATGTTTAACAAAGTTTTGTATCTTCTCTGTTCCTTCATAGCCATCTTCCCTTGGCATTTTTGTATAAACTGCATTAGCTCAACTCAGAAACTACAAATAGGTATAGGGACTAAGACATCAAGCATTTTCGATGCACATTTGGCCTATGGGAAGTTTGTAATTATGGATGTTTTTGGAGAAATCCATGCCTTTTTCTAATACAATTGTAATCGTTCTTGTTTAAAAAATTATATTTAAAATATCAAAAAACAACCTAAAAAGGGAGGGGGGTGCTATTGGTAGTAGAAATTTTCAAAACAAGGTAAAAAATGTGACCCCCCAAAAAATAGAGTAGAGTTCTCTTTAAGTTGGTAACTATGTTCAAAACCTACAAATCCTAAGATATCTTCTAGAGATATCTCCTAATTATTACAAATAAAAAAAATTAAGGAAACCAACTTCCTTTGGTAAAAGTTTATGACCTTTGGCTCAATCTCAAAATTAATTGCCAGATGCTCCTGCTTCCGATTCCTAGGGAAGAAAAGAATTGTCCATGAGATTTTCAACACTTGTGCCATACTTGGAAATTTCTATTGTTGTCATCCAAGTAGCATCCTCCACTGGTTGATTCTTCCATTTAACCAAATATTGAAAATATTCTTTACCTCTGGTTATCCTTTCCACTTTCTAATCTAACATTGTCTCAATCTCTTTCTGAATTGTTCTAGGCAGTTTTTCCTTCCGTCTAATGGTATGGTTTTCATCACTTATAGGTTCATATGTTGAAAAATCCTTCGTCCCTTTGAAGGGATACAAATCCGCAACATTAAAGATTGGAGAAATTTTCGGGGCATAACCTCCCAAACCCTTCACATAGGTAGAATAATATATTTTCCATGTAATAAAGGCATTTATTAATAAGGCCTAGTAATAAGGAAGAATAAGTCAAATGTAAGAAGACCTAATAGAAGCTTCTGCTTCTAGAAAGATATTCCTCTAGATTGTTCTTTTAGTAGATAGATTTAGTATAAATAGAAGTCTAGGGCATGAGAAGCCCTTGTCTTCAGAATTATTGTAATAGAGCATTCATCTGCTGGAGATTACCCCCTCGAAGAGACAAGTGAACATTGTTTCCTATCAATAAAGGTATTATTTTGGTGTTGTGGTTCCTTATATTTCGTTGTTCCGCTATTATTCTCTGCAGTGTTTATGTTTTCTTCTATTATAATAGATTTGGTACCTAACAAGTGGTATCAGAGAACTTTCCATGGCAGGAATTGTGTGTTATTTTTTTCAGGGTAGAGACGTGTTCCGACATCTTAAAACTACAATGATCTATCATTCAATGCATAAATCCGTGGTCAAGGAAGCATACACGCAAGAAAAAACCCTGTTGTTACCCCTTTGAGTGGTAGCACATCAGACAACACCTATATATGGTTTGGATTAGGTATCCTAAAACCCTCCATAGATCAATCGATTGACCACCTGACTACTATAGTGCCACCAAGAACAAAATTCAAGAAGATACTCTCTAGTACCTAGGTAATCGGGTAGTGCATCTAAGGGTACAGTCTAGCCTCCTTAGTTAGTTCCTTGAGATATTGGGCTGAGTACTACTATTCAACCCTGCATGTTCAGAGAGCTATAACACAGGGGTATGCCTTTGTGGTCAAGGGTTTGGCTCGTGACTGTGATAAGCCTTGTTACAGTGGGAGATATGTGGTATTGATTCTTTAGGTGAAGAGAAATGAAGAGCAGTTAAAAAATGGAGATAGAGAAGTTTAAATGGAAACGTTTTGAGCTGTGGAAGCTCAAGATGGAAGATATGTTGGTGGATAGAGATCAGTGGATCACGGTGGATCCAGGTACTGCAGCTACAAGAACTTCAACAAATGACTGAAAAAAGTTGCATCGAAAGGCAAAGAGCACAATCTGACTGTGTCTCTCATATTTAGTATTACTAAATGTGTCATAGAAAGATACAACCAAGGATTAATGGTTTAAGTTGGGGAAGTTGCATAAGTCTAAGTCCCTAGTAAATAAACTATTCCTAAGAAAGAAGCTGTAAAACTTGAGGATGAGAGATGGAGACTTTGTGGCAGAGCATTTGAACGCCTTCAATACTGTGATAAGTCAGTTAGTATCTGTTGAGATTAAAATTTCAGATGAAGATAAGTGTACCATTATACTATTCTCTTTACCAGACTCATGGGATAATATGGTTGTGGCCATAGGTAGTAATACAACTGCCTTGAAGTTTGATGAAGTGGTCTCATCCTTGTCGTCGGAGGAGATGAGACAGAAGAACATGGAAGGACATAGCATAAATTCATTATTTGCAAGAGGACACTCACAGGAGAGAAAAATATATAAGTCCTCAAGTGGGAGATTTGAGTCTAAGGGAATATCTAAGTCTCCCAGAAATTTTGTAAAGGTATGTTGGAGATGTGGAAAAGAAGGGAACTACAAGAAGCAATGTAGATCCAAAGTTGAGAAAAAGAAGGGATTTCAAGAATCTCCTTCTATAGAAGAAAATACCTCCAAGGAAGAAGAAGGGGATGTGTACTTGGATTCTTCAAGAACACATGCAGATCATGAGGCATGGTTAGTTGACTCATGTGCATCCTTTCATATGACTCCCCATATGGAGTGGTTTTGTGAATATGAAAGGTATGATGGAGGTAATGTTTGCCTAGGTGATGACTCGACAACCAAAATCATAGGTTGAGGAAAAGTAAATTTGAGGCTCATGGATGGAAGGATTAGAACACTACCTGGTGTTCTAAGCATCCTAGGATTGGCCATAATTTTATTTCTGTAAACAAAATGGACGATGCAAGGGTAAAAATAATATTTGAAAAGAAAACCTGTAGGATGTTTCGAGGAGCAATGGTGTTGTTGAAGGGAGTTTGGTTTGGAACTATGTATAAGATGAAGGGAAGAACTATTAGTGATGGGTGTAATAGTTCCATTGTTACTGATATTGGAGTTGATAATAAATAACTCCTAGAGTCTCTGGAACTTTTTTTTATGTTGTGGCATCAAACACTAGGGCATATCAGAGAGAAGGGTCTTCGACTACTACACGATAAATGTATGGTTGAAGGTATGTCTAACTGCTCTCTGGATTTTTATTTATGTCAACATTGTGTATATGGGAGGAAGAATCGAGTAAGATTCCCCTCTGGAGCAACGAGGGTAGAAGGAATTTTACAGCTAGTTCACAGTGATGTGTTTGGACATGTGTCCATTCCATCATTGGGAAAATCTGTGTACTATGTCTCATTTATAGATGACTTCTCGAGGAATATTGATCCAGATTTAGGAGAGGAACAGACTGATTACCAAATTGAATACAATAAACACCGAGATATGAAGAAAAACACAGATATCTAGTGAACAATATCTTCTATTGAATAAATGAAATAGGATGAAATTGTAAAACTGCAGAATTGAAACACTTACTCGAATGGTCGTAGCTATCTCTGAGAAGATATGTGGTTTCTACATGCATCTGTCTAAGCAGAATGATTACAAAAAGGCTCCAGAGGCATTTTTGACATTACTCATGAATGCCAAAACCCTAGACATCCAAAAGCCTAACCCTAGGAGATGAAACACCAAACGTTATGTGGGCCCCTATGGGTAAGATAGTACCTTAACTTCCCGAGGTCATAACTTTTGCATTCGACCTCCATTTTAGGCGTGTGATAGGCCATTGGAAAAGAATTTTTGAGAACTACACATTATGTTGTCAAACTCTGACTACGACTATAGTTTGACTGTGGTGAGCCAAAAAAACATTGTTTAAGGCCCCAAAATGGCCCTGGAAGTACAAAAAGATAAGCTGACATGAAAACATAAAAAATAAGCCAATTGCATTAGGTGGGAGGCCACCAATATCCACCTGGAAGATGTGTAGGGCTTTAGACAACCCTAGAAGTGTAGAACCCACAATTACAAATAAGTACAAAAGAACGTGATGAACTAAAAACTGTCAAGAGGAGCCAGTTGGAATAGGTGGGTGGTCACCAATATCCACATGGATCATCCCTCCCTCCTTAAGAAGTAATGGTGTCCATTGCATTGAGTTCCCCCATCATGTGAGGAAACTCCTACTGAATTTGGCCCTGGGTGAGCCACTTTCCTTGGTGGAGGAGCTTCCCTGCCTTGACAACCCGATAAAGCTGGATCCTCTACTGGAAAGTGCCCTTGACCTGTGTGTCCACTATCTGATCAATGTATTCTTGTTCCATCCAGTCAGGGTTGAGATATGTTGGTGTCAACGGTTCTACGATCTCTGAGGTGTCCAATAATGGTGGAAAATATGGCCGAAGGAGGTCCACATTGAACACTGGGTGCAAGCCAAGGAAGGGTGGAGTGTTAAGCTCAAAAGCATTGCTACCCACAAACTTGGTGACAATGTAAGGCCCATAGTGAAGTGGGTGTAGTTTCCGATGGGGGCCTGTAATATGCTCCTTTTGCAAATGTAACCAAACCTTGTCTCCAACCTGAAACTGGTGCGGTACCTTGTGTTGATCATGGCACTTCTTGTACTTAGAAATGGCTTTCTTCAAAATCTCATGGACATGTTGTCAGATGTGTTGAATCCTCTCAATGAATCGGGTGGCTTTGTTGGTCTTAGATTAAACATGGGAAGAGTCTGTCGGTGTGGTTGCAAGAGGTAGTGCAACATCAATGGGACCCAAGGGTTGTAATCCAGTCCCACCTGAAATGGGCTATGGCCAGTGGAGCTATGGAGAGCCCTGTTGTAACTGTGTTGAACATAAGGGAGACTCTCATTTCATGTACGCGGATGCCTAGATTTCTACATGCACATGATGTGCACAATCATCTGATTGATGACCTTTGTTTGTCTATATGTTTGGGGGTAGAAAACAATGGATTTAGTGAGCTTGGTGTCCAACAGTGACTAGAGAATCGACCAAAATGTGCTGAGGAACCTCCTATCCCGGTCGGAGATGATGGTCCGTGGTATACCAAAATGGACCCACACTCGTTCGAAGAAGAGCTTGGCAGTATCTGCCACTGTGATGTTCTTCTTGCAGGCTGTGAGGATGTCCATCTTCGAAAACTGATCAACAACCACAAATATGCAATCATTTCCTTTCTTAGTGGACAAAAGACCATACATGTAATCCATCGAGATGAAGTCCCAAGGATTATCGCTGGTAGGAAGAGGGGTGTATAATCCTTACTTCTTGATGTCTAGCTTGGAAATGGCACAGGCAGTGCAAGATCTGATATACTTGCTGATGTCTTGTTGAAGTTTTGGCCAATAAAAATGTTTTTGGAGAACGACCATAATTGTCTCTACGCCAAAATGTACTACCATCCCACTGTAGTGGGATTCCAAAATCATCTTTGCACGCTCGCTTGCAGGAACATAGAGGTGGACCAGATGGAATAACAGTCTGTCTTGAATGTGAAAATTGGTGACAGTCGCGACTGTACCCAAGAGCTGATAGGTGGTGGTGAAGTTTGGATCTTACTGATAAAGTTGGGGCCACTCATATGCCTCATGTCCATAGGAATGGAGCACAATGGTGAGTGCAACCATGAGAGGTCGATTGAGGAAGTCAATGAAATGATTTGTGCTCCCTGTCTTATACTTGATTTTGATATGGAACTATTGCAGGTAGGTGGACCACTTATGATGGAAGTCGTTCTACAACTTCCCTTGTGTCGTTATGAACTGCAAAGTCTTGTGATCAATGTGGATGATCATCTCCTTTCCCAGAATGTAATGTTTCCATTGACGACATGCTTGTACAATGGAATACATTTCCTTGTCATAGGTGGGGTATTTTCGAACAATATCTGAGAGTGTCTCACTATGGTATGCCACCGGATGACCATGCTGAGTGAGAACTATGCCTACAACATAGTCAGCTGAATCTGTCTCAATATCGAACGGTTGTTACAGATCAGGCAAGGAGAGTACTGGAGCTGAGAACAAGCGATGCTTTAGATCATCAAATGTTCATTGTTGTTCCTTCCCCCACATGAAATTTTCCCTGCCACCTCCCTTGGTCACGTGGTTGAGGGCCCATGCAATATGGGATAATCCCAAAACAAACCATCCATAGAAGTTGGCCAGTCCCATGAAGCTCCGAAGATTGGTTAGTGTGGTCGGGAATGGTCAGTCACGGATGACTTGGATCTTAGCGGGATCAACATGTAGCCCATGCTCATCAACAATGTAGCCCAAGTATTGGACCCTATTCATGCCAAAGGAACATTTTTCCAAGTTGGCATATAGCTTGTGCTGCCACAAAGTGCTCAAAACCTATTGAATATGTTGCATGTGCTCCTCCCAAGTTATGTTGAAGATAAGGATGTCATCCAAATATAACACCACAAAAGAGTTGGTGAAGGGTCTCAATACATCATCCATCAACCTCGTGAAAGTGGTTGGTGCATTTTTTAATCTAAAGGGCATGACCAACCATTCAAAGAGACCTTCTTTAGATTTGAAAGTTGTCTTCCATACATCAGTTGGTTTGATGGGAACTTGGTGGTAGCCAGACTTTAGGCCAATATTGTTGAAGAACTTTTCCCCCTTGAGTTGGTCAAGAAGGTCATCAATCCTGGGAATTGGGTACCAGTTCCTGCTTGTGATTTTTTTTAATTCTCTGTAATCAATGCAGAGTCGCCAGGTCCCCTGTTTCTTCTCCACAAGTACAATTGGGCTTTCGCAAGGGGAGGATATGGGCCTAATGTGCCCCTTTTGAAGAAGCTCTTGGATCTAACGCTTGATTTCATCATTTTCCATCAGCGGGCGATGATAGACTGGTACATTAGGAAGAGGTGCACCAAGGGTTAGGTCAATTGGATGCTTGACTTGGCAGTGCGTCGGTACGCCGATGGGTGAGGAGAAGATGTATCTGTACTCTTCCACAATCCCGTCCACTTGTTTCTACTACAAAGAGATGCTCTCTGTAGAGGCCACAGATGTGGAGGAGACCTTTTTCTTACTTTGATCGCGGATAAAAAAGAAGATGAACTTCCCGGTCTGTGAAATGACCTTACTGCATTGCTTAACGAAGATTAAAGAAATATCGGTAGGCGACGCTACCTTTGGTATCATGTACAATTGTCTACCCAAAGTAATAATAACACTGCAGGATCTAGACTTATACACATCATGACGCTTACACAAATATGGTTGTCCTAAAATAACATCACAAACTTCAAGGGGAGAAATATCACACAATACCTCATCTTTGAAAGGCTTGATGTCGTAGGGCAGACGAAACTGTTGGCTGACAAAAAGATCTCTTCCTTGGAGAAGCCAGCTGATGGTGTAGGGTTGTGGGTGTGGTTTTGTCGATAGGTCCAGCCGCTTGATGACCTTAGTTGATATCAGGTTATTCTAACTTCCGCTATCGATAATGAAATGAAGTATATCCCCCTTTACCCACATCTGTGAGTGAAAGAGGAATTCCCCTTCATATGGTTCTTCTGGTTCACTTGGATGGAATTTGGTGATAGCGACAGTGGAACTGGGTTCAACATCGATAATCCACTTCCCTCCTTCTGGATTTTGTTTTGAGTCAGAATCGGCCTCTGACTTGGAAGCCTTCAGCTCGACCACGAGTGACTGCTTGGAGTGACATTCTTCAGTGTTGTGCCAAGGGATTTTATGGTATTTACACCATTTTCTTGTGTCCTCCTTTGTCTTCTCATTTCCATTCTTGTGTTGCGGCTTAGAATGGTTTTCCTGAGAGTGGACATATTTGTTTTGTCTCTCGTTGTGTGGTTGGGGATGCCTTTTCCCTACTTTGACTGTGAGGAGTTTGCAGATCCAAACTCTCGCCTCTTCTGCTTAATTTTTTTTCTCAATCTTGACAACATATCTATAAGTTGTACTGAATGAGGTGATGTCCAGAAAATCCATTTCTATTTGAGTGTATCTATGCAAACAACTGTGGTATTTGAGCACCAGATGTCACTTAGAGTCTTTGATACCCAATTTGGTGTGCAAGGTATGGAAAATATTGGTGAAATCCAGTACTGTTTGGTCCCTTTATTGACGCAGGGTGGTCCATCTGGTGTATTGGTACTTATAGCTCCCAACATGGTACTACTATTATTTAATGGCATCCCAGAAGGAATCCCATGTAGGGGCAACCAAAAATATTGCATATTACTCTATGAACCTTTGCTCAGAGTAAGTATCCCACTAGTCCTTAACATGTGGGACGACCTTGAGGAGTGCAAAAGTAATCTTTTCCCTATCGGAAAAATTATGGACCAAAAATACCCGTCGAGCAGATTCAACCATTTATCTACAACATCCACATATATCAGCCCTTCAGATAATGGAATCTCAAAATTTACATGTACCTTGAAGGGGGTTGCATGGCCTCTTGATGAAGATGCTTCTCTTGTGGGCAGCCGCCAAAGGATCTACTCAAATTTGTCCATCATTTCATTCCTTTGTCGCACAAGGTCTTCCTCAAGCAACATTTTAAAAGGATCTCCTGCTCCATTATCTTTCTCCCCCCCCCCCCCCCCCCAATGGGTTGTTGTCAGGCTTGACGCGACCGATCTTGCAACAACTCGATTGATTCGAGTTCCAACTTATTGTACTCATATCTTGTCAGGGACATGCACGAATAAAAATAAATGAAGAGAAGACCGCTCTAATACCACTGATCCGTATTTATGAGTAGAAAAAATTGATTAACATAATTAATACAATAAAAACATAGATATGAAGAACAACACAGATATCGAGTGAACAATATCTTCTATTGAATAAATGAAATAGGTTGAAACTGTAAAATTGCAGAACTGAAACACTTGCTTGAATGGTGGTAGCTATCTCTGAGAAGAGATGTGGCTGCTACGCGCATCCGTTTGAGCATAATGATTACAATGAGGCTCCAGGGGCATTTTTAACATTACTCATGAATTCCAAAACCCTAGACATCCAAAAACCTAACCCTAGGAGATGAAACACCAAAATTTATGTGGGTCCCTATGGGTAAGTTGGTACCTCAACTTCCCACGGTCGTAAATTTTGCATACTACTTCCGTTTTAGGCGCATGATAGCTCGTTGGAAAGGTTTTTTGAAGAACTACACATTACACCATCAAACTCTGGCTTCGTCTATAGTTTAATTGTGGTGATCCAAAAAACCACTGTTTAGGGCCCCAAAACGACCCTAGAAGTACAAAAAGATGTGATGACATGAAAACATACAAAATAAGCTAGTTGAATTAGGCGGGAGGCCACTAGTATCCACCTAGAATATGCATAGGGATTCAAACAGCCCCAAAAGTGTAAAACCCACAATTACAAAGAAGTAAAGAAGAACGTGATGAACTAAAAACTGTCAAGATGAACCAATTGGAATAGGTGGGTGGCCACCAATATCCACCTGGATCAAATACTTGGATATATTTCTTCAGGAAGAAATATGAATTTTTTGATAGGTTTAAAGAGTTTAAGGCTCGTGTTGAGAATCAAACTGAGAAAATAATTAAGGTGTTCAAGACAGATAGTGGCAGACAGTTTTGTAGGAATGAATTTGAATAATTATGTAAGAAGTGTAATAGAGCAAGGCACAAGACTACTCCATATACACCTCAGCAGAATGGAGTTGTAGAAAGGATGGACACAATGCTGATGGAAAAAGCAAGGTGCATGCTCAATGGTGCCAGGTTTGGGCAAGAATTATGGGCAGAGGCAGTGGGTACTACATGTTACCTGGTCAACAAATCACCCTCATCAGCGTTGGATGACAAGAATTCACAAGAGGTATGGACTGGTAAGAAACCTTCTCTCACACATCTAAAGATATTTGGCTATGAGGCCCACATCTCAAGGTATTTGGCTGTGAGGCCTATGTTTATGTTCCAAAGGAAAACATGAGTAAGAGAGATAAAAAGGCTAAAACATGTATCTTTATTGGGTATAAATATGGTCTCAAAGGTTATAAGCTTTGGAACCTAGAAACTAAGAAGGTTGTGTATAGACGAGATGTGGTATTTAGAGAAATGAAGAATGTTGTTAAACAGGAAGTCCTACCAAGTAAAGAATAACCAAAGAAAATAGAGTTTGATTTAAAGGATGATGAATCAGACTCTACAGAAGAGCAAGAATCAAAAGAAGAATATCCTCATATTTCAGTATTGAGGAGATCGGTTTGAGAAAAAAGGCTACTGGAAAGGTATACTCTATCCGATTTCCATTCAAATTTTTCTTTGTCTATTACTGATGATGATCCTAGAAATGTCAGGGAGGCAGTGGATTTAGAGGATGGAAAACTATGGAAAAAGGCCATGGATGAAGAAATGGAAACCTTGGATAACAATGAGGCTTGGGATCTAGTGGAGTTTCCGACTGGAAGAAATCTCATTGGTAGCAAATAGGTATTTAAAAAGAAGTTGAATGCATAAGGAAAAGTGGAGAAATATAAAGCTCTGTTAGTAGAAAAGGGTTATTCCCAGGTTGAGGGAATTTATTTTGGTGATATTTTTTCTCTTGTTGCCAAGTTAAATTCTATAATATTTTTGTTATCTATTGCTGCTGCATTTAATTTTTAAATAGAATAGATGGATGTGAAGACAACATTCCTACATGGGGATCTGGAAGAAGAAATATTTATGAAGCAGCCAAAAGGCTTTATTGCGAAGGGAATGAAGGAGTTGGTATGAAAGCCGAAAAAGTCCCTGTATAGTTTAAAATAATCACCAAGGACGTGGTATCAAAAATTTGATACTTGTATGCTCAGACTTGGCTTCACAAGAAGAAAAGAGGATCATTGTGTGTATTTAAAATTAATTGGTGATCATTTGATTTATTTGGTCTTTTATGTGGATGACATGTTGTTGATAGGAAACAACAATGACATTATCTAGGATGTGAAAACTCGGTTGTCCTCTAAATTTGACATGAAAGATCTCGGTGTTGCAAATTTCATTTCAGGCATGGAAATTAAAAGAGATCGGAAAAAGAGGAAACTATGGTTAAATCAAAGAAAATATGTCGAGACAATATTGCATAGGTTTAATATGCAGGAATGTAAACCGGCCAAGGTACTTATTTTTGTTGGTGTAAATTTATATGCGGATCAGTGTCCCAAGACACATGAACAAGAGGACATGTCTTGTGTTCCATATGCAAGTGCAGTTGGAATTTTGATGTATGCAATGGTCTGTACTAGACCGGACATTGCACATGCAATGGGAGTTTTGAGTAGGTATATGTCAAAACCAGGGAAGGATCATTGGATAGTAGTAAAAAGAGTTTTTAGGTATTTGTGTGGCACTGGTAGTTATGGATTGTGCTACCAAGGAAGACTAGGATTGGACAAAGTGTTGGACATACATGGATTTGTGGATTCCTTGGGAAACATGTCACATTGTTTGCCTTGTTTTTCGTGTTGCCTCAATTTTTGTGTCCATTGTTGGGAGGTTTTTCAACACATGGTTTTTGCAAGATACTAGATATATAAAATATGCAGAACAGAAATAAAATGCTATAAATGGCAGAATAACAGTAAAATATCCAGCATAATCTTCACAATACACAGAAATTATATACAAAATAGCAATAGAAATAACACTTTGATTCAGAAAGCAATGTTCATATGCCTCTTCGAGGGGGAAACCTCCAGTTGAGTAGTGCTCTGTTACAATAATATCCAATCTAGGGTTCTCATACCCTCGACCCTTATTTATACTAAATATGTCTATTAAGAGAAGCATCTAGAGGAAGATCCTTCTAGAAGTAGAAGCTTCTATTAGGTCTTCTTACATCCGCCTTATTCTATTTTATTGAAAGGCCTTATTAATATTGACCTTTATTACATCCGAATGCATTGATATACCTATGTGCGGGTTAGTACCTTAACATGTCCACCCCCTTAAAAACAACCTTGTCCTCAAGGCTTGAGTTGTGGAAACTGCTGCAGAATGGTAGCTGGTTCCCAAGGGGCATCTGCTAGAGTCATATATTTCCACTGTACTAGCACTTCCTTGATGATTCTCTGACATAGGCGACGCTCACGTTGGTCCAAAACTGCTTCTGGCTGTAGCCAAATGGATCCTTCTTCAACTAACTCTGGATGGTTGGTTTGAATTTGGCACCTGGTTCCAATCACCTTCTTCAAGCATGAAACATGAAAAATAGGATGTAGCTTCGACTGATTGGGCAGAGCTAACTGATATGTGACTTGTCCCACATGCTTGAGAACTGTGTAAGGGCC
>ML810436.1:69847-86770 GCA_009831015.1 Picea engelmannii
TATGTTCCCCAAGGGTTAGGTATTCAAGGGTTCTACAGACAAGGGTTTGCCCTATGCTATAGCTCTCTGATATATGTATGGGGTCCAACAGTAGTACTCGGCCCAATATCTCAGGGCACTAACTAAGGAGGATAGACCATACCCTTAGCCATACTACCCGACTACCTAGGTACTAGAGAGTATCTTCCCAAATGTTGTTCTCGGTGACACTATAACAGTCCGACAGCCGATAGGTTAATCTAAAGAGGGCTTTAGGAAATCTAGGCAGATCCATACACAGGTGTTGTCTAATGCGCTACCACTCGAAGGGGTACCAACAGGGGTTACAAGGGTGGCCAACAGATGTGCGTTTAAGAACCACTTGTATTTCCTGCATGTATGAATCCCTCAACCATGGGTTTATGCGTGTAACGACAGATCTTTGTGGCTTAAAGACGTCGGAATACGTCTCTACTCTGAAGAAAAAAAAATACCCACAATTTCTGCCAAGGAAAGTGCTCTGATACCACTTGCAAGATACCAGATATATAAAATATGCAGAACATAAATATAATGCTATAAATGGCAGAATAACAGTAAAATATCCAGCACAATCTTCACAATACAGAGAAATGATATACAAAATAGCAATAGAAATAGCACTTTGATTTAGAAAGCAATGTTCACAGGCCTCTTCGAGGGGGCAACCTCGAGTCGAGCATCGCTCTATTACAATAATCTCCAAGCTAGGGTTCTCATACTCTTGACCCTTATTTATACTAAATATGTCTATTAAGAGAAGCATCCAGAGGAAGATCCTTCTAGAAGCGGAAGCTTCTATTAGGTCTTCTTACATCCACCTTATTCTATTTTATTGAAAGGCCTTATTAATATTGACCTTTATTACATCCGAATACATTGATCTACCTATGTGCGGGTTAGGACCTTAACAATTTTTTACGATGGTTTTCTATTTCCAGTTAAGGAATTAGGGTTGTTGAATAATCAAGGTCATTGGGTTAGGGTTTTGGATGTCGTTGGATCCTATATGTATATTGTATTGTAAACAATGTATCACTATGAATGAATACAGAATATGTTGGTTTTCCCGGTTTGGGTTTCCATAGGAAAAATATCTGTGTATTGTCTGTATTTTCCATTGTATCTTTTATGTTCTTTTACTGAAAATATGTTTGCAATAAATAATTGTACAAGGTTTAAATATACATGCCACTCCCCTCAAGATCCAAAAATTGACTCGGGTTGAAATGGATAAATGCCAACTTAAGGGTCTTTTTTATAATTGTGATGACAAGTATTTTTCGGGGCACGAGTGTAAGGAACATAAGCTTTGTATGGCTATGTATGAGGATGCTTATGAAGAAGAGGAAGATGTTTCTCATGTACCTAATCTACCCCCACCAAATGATCTTAATCAACCCTCGGATTCAACATATTTTGAACCATTGATCTCTTTGAATGCACTCACGGGCTTCTTTGCTCCCCAAACCCTCAAGTTAATTGGATACATTAAGATCCAGAAAGTCGTAATTCTAGTTGAAAATGACAAAACCCATAATTTTATTCATCACCACATTGCCCAAGAATTCAATTGCTATATCCGTCCAGTTAATAATTTCCAAATCATGATTGCCAATGGGGGCTCCATGAAATGTGGAGGGCGTTGTGAAAATGTGTGCCTCCAAATTGGTTAGTACCACCTAAAATCTCATATGTTTGTTATGGACATGGGTGGTTGTGACATTGTACTTGGTACATAATGACTACGCACTCTTGACCATATCACCATGGATTTCTAAAAATTAACCATGCAATTCCAGCAAGAGGACCACCAACACCAGTTCCAAGACATCACCACGGGGTTACCAGAGATCATCAGTTCCCACCAAATGGAAAATATCCTCATAAAAGGCCATTATGGAATTATTTCCCAACTTTATTCCATTCAGGTGGTTGAGACATCCTTTGTACATCATCACCTCTAATATATCCTCTCCTGACACCAAGTTGTGTTTCAAACCCCCCCCCGGGACTCCCCCTTCTCGAGGTGTCCATGATCATTCCAGTCCTCTATTTCCAAGCAATATTCCTCCAAATGTTCTCCCTTATCGTCATTCCTTCTTCTAGAAGAATGAAATTGAGAAGATTATTCAAGAATTTCCAGAAGTCAGTGTCATCTATCCTAGTACCAGTCCCTATTTGTCTACAGTAGTCATGGTACTCAAGAAAGAAGGTACTTGGCATATGTGTTTTGATTTTCGAGCTATCAACAAACTCACCATCAAAGAAAAAATTTCCATGCCTGTCATTGATGACCTTTTGGATGAATTAAGTGGTGCACAATAGTTTACCAAACTTGATTTTCACTCTAGATACCACCAGATCCATATGAAAGAAGAAGACATTCCCAAAGCTTCATTTAGAACTCATCAGGGTCACTATGAGTTGTTAGTTATGCCATTCGGCCTCTGTAATTCTCCCTCCACTTTTCAAAGTCTCATGAATCATGTCTTCCATCCTTTCCTTCGTCATTTTGTCTTGGTTTTCTTTGATGATATTCTCATCTATAGCCAAACTTGACAAGCCCATCTTACCCATGTGGATCAAGTTCTCTAGCTACTGTCTTAACACAAAATTTTTCTTAAGCAATCTAAATGTGCTTTTGGAGCCTTTGAAGTTGAGTACTTGGGACATATTGTTGGAAAGGATGGTGTCAAGGTGGATCCGAAGAAAATTGTAGTTATGCAGGATCGATCTACATGGCTTCCTGGGTTTGACGAGATATTATCGCAAGTTTGTTAATAATTATGGAAAAATTGCAGCTCCCCTCATAACGCTCCTTAAAAAAAATGCTTTCAGTTGGACTACAACAATCGATAATTTCATTCCAATCTAATTTGAAAGCAGTTATGTGCACTACTCCAGCTTTTGTCTCTCCTTGACTTCAATAAGACCTTTGTATTAGAGCACGATGCCTTGGGGAAAGGCATTGGGGTTGTCCTCATGCAAGATGGTTGACCTTTGGATTTCACCAACAAACAATTATCCAAGTGCCATTTGGGAAAATCCACCTATGAAAAGGAAATGTTTTCTATTCTGCACATTGTTGATCTATTGCATCCTTATCTCTTGGGGCAATGATTCCAAATAAAAATTGATCATCAAAGCCTCAAGTATTTTGTAGAATAAATAATTTCTTCACCGGAGCAACAAAAATGGGTAACCAAGCTATTTGGATATGATAATGAGATCATCTACAAAAAAGGAAAATAAAATGTGGTGGTTGATGCCCTTTCTAGGAAATATGAAGAAGATGGGTCCCTTTTTTCCCTCTCTTTCATTGTCATAGATTGACTTTAGGAGGTTCTCTAGGAATGGTTGCAAGACCCCAAACTTTCAAGACTGATCCAAACATTGTAGTAGGATCCACAATCTTCTCCAGGGTACTCGTGGCACCAGGATGAGCTTCATTATAAAGGTCACCTGTATTTAAGAAAATAGTTGAACCTTAAATCCACCATGCTCTCTGATTTTCATGCTTCACTTACAACTGGGCATTTTGGTTTTACCAAAACCTATGAACGAGTCAAATGTTATTTTTTTTGGGATGGTATGAAACGTGACATTTGAACGTTTTTGTATGAATTTGATACCTTTCAACGAAATAAGGGAGATACAATCAAAGATCAAGACACACTCCAACCATTGTGGATCCCACCTACTATTTGGATAAATATTTCTATGGAATTCATTGTTGGCTTGCCTAAATCAAGCAATAAGTCAACCATCATGTTAATAGTGGATCGTCTTTCCAAATGTGCTCATTTATTTTCTCTTCAACACCCATTCACAACATCCACCATGGCTCAAATTTTTATGGATAATATCTTCAAACTCCATGGCATGCCTCATTCTATTGTTTCTTACCGTGATCCAAGTTTCACTAGAAATTTTTGGCAAAAATTGTTCCGACTTCAGGGAACCCAATTGCATCTCAGTACATCATATTATCCTCAGACTGATAGACAAACTGAAGCAGTCAACAAGTGTTTGGAAACCTATTTGAGGTGGTTTGTATATGACAGACAAAATCAATGGGTTTAGTGGTTACCCCTCATTGAATGGTAGTACAACACTTATTACCACACTGCCACTCACATGACTCCCTTTGAAGTAGTCTAAGGAAAAACACCACCTTCAGTTGTATCATACATACCTAATGTCTCCAAGGTTTAGCAGGTGGATCAAAATCTTACAGTCCGCATGGCCATCCTCCATACTCTCAAAGAAAATTTGGTCATGGCTTAGAATCACATGAAACAACAAGCAGATCAGGGCTATTTTGAACATGAATTTGCTGAAGGGGACCAGTTGTTTCTTTGTTTGTAACCTTATAAGAAGACTTCACTCAAATCCCAAAACTTTCAGAAAGTCGCCCCCAAATTCTATGGTCCTTACTGTATTCTCAAGAGAGTGGGGCCCGTGGCCTACTAGTTAGAGTTGCCTAGTAATTCTAAGCTCCACCCTATTTTTCATGTTTCCTACTTAAAGAAAGTGCTCGACACTAGGTTCCATACTCAAACCAGTTTACCTAAGTTGGATGAAGAAGGTTCCATTTGGTTGCAACCACAAGTAGTCTTAGACCAACACGAGCGTCATCTATACCCAATGCACTATCAAGGAATTTCTAGTTCAGTGGAAGGACACACAACCAGAAGATGACACCTGGGAGATGACTACCATTCTGCAACAATTTCCTCATCTCAAGCCTTGTAGACAAGGATGTTTTTAAGGGGGGGCATGTTAGGGACCTAACCTCTCTAACCCCTCACATAGGTAGAATAATATATTTTCCATGTAATAAAGGTCGATATTAATAAGGCCTAATAATAAGGAAGAATAACTCAAATGTAAGAAGACCTAATAGAAGCTTATGCTTCTAGAAAGATCTTCTTCTAGATTTTTATTTTGGTAGATAGATTTAGTATAAATATGAGTCAAGATCATGATAAGTCTTTGTCTTTAGAATTATTGTAATAGAGCGTTGCTCTGTTGGAGGTTTCCCCCTCAAAGAGACAAGTGAACATTGTTTCCTATCAATAAAGGTATTATTTTGGTGTTGTGGTTCCTTATATTTTTTTGTTCTAATGTTATTCTCTGCAATATTTCTATTTTCTGCTATTATAATAGATCCGGTACCTAACAAGATATTCCAATATCTCTTGGAATTTTTATTTCACAAGCATTAGAAGAAAAATTTCTTAAAATTTTACATGGTCCAATGTTCTTAAGCTTTAGTTTGTTATATGTTCCTATAGGAAATCTCTCATTTCTCAAGTATGCCATTACCAATTCACCAACCTTAAAATCCACGGGTTTTCTTCTCATGTTTTCTCTCTATTTGTACTTCCTTATGCTTTCCTACAACTTTCGCTTGACTCTTTCATGTAGCTCCTATATGTTCACTACACAACCTTCACCATCAACACTCCTCAATTCTTGTTTTCCTAAATTTATCAATTCAAATACGCCTTGTGGATGCATCCCATACAAAATTTGAAATGGACTCATCCTCGTGCTTCTATTAGGGGAGTAATTATATGCAAACTCATCTTTAGAAAGCACTTGATCCCTCTTCTTGGGATTCTCATCAACCAGACTTCTCAAAATGTTTCTCAAACTCATGTTCACCACTTTTTTTTTCCCATCAGTTTGTGGATGATATGTTGAGATAAAACTTAGATTAGTACCAATTTTATTCCACAAATTTCTCCAAAAGTATCCCACAAATATGGTGTCTCTATGAGAAACTATGTTGTTAAGGCAAACCATGCAATCTTACCACCTCTTTAAAGAACACATTTGCAATATTTGTTGCATCATTAATTTTTGTACAAGCAATTAAATGTACCATTTTAGAGAATATATCAACCACAACATAAATAGAATTGTTACCTCTTTGTGTCTTTGGCAATCCTAACACAAATTCCATACTTAACAAATCCCATGGCTTGCTTGGGATAGGTAGTGGTTGATATAAACCTGCATTGTAACTTTTCCCTTTAGCATGCTGACAAATTCTCCATTTCCCCACAAATCATTTCACATCAGTCTGCATACCTGACCAAAAATAAAAGGCATTAATTTGAGCAAAGGTCTTGTCCTATCCAAAATGTCCTAACAGTCCTCCACTATTCTTCTCCTTGATCAAATTTTCCCTCATGGAACATTTGGTATACACAATTTACTGTCCTTGAACATTAAGCCTTCTTGTATAATGTAGCTCAACCACTGGCTTCTATTGCTGGTAACTGGGTTTTCACAAGCTGTATAAGCATCTCTAAGATCTGCATCTTCTTTAGACATCTCCTTCAGTCCATCAAATCTTAAAGTGATGACTTGAAATTCTTGCAAATTAAATTAATCCAACTCAATGCATCAACAACTTTATTTTCCTTACCACTTGTGTGCTTGATAAAAAATATAAAGTTCTATAGAAATTCAACCCACTTGGCATGTCTCTAATTTAGTTTTGGTTGACTTCCTATGAATTGTAACTCATGTTTGTTAGTCTATAGAACAAATTATTTAAGCATGAGATAATGTTTCCATTTCTTTAGTGCTTAAACAATTGCATAAAACTCCTTATCATAAGAAGAATATTTTTGTTTAGCCTCATTCAAATTTTCACTAAAATATGCAATTGGTCTCTGCTCTTGGCTTAAGACAACTCCTATTGCAGTTCCACAAGCACCCGTCTCAACTTGGAAAAAATTACCAAAGTATGGAAAATCTAAAACAGGTTGTTCAATAATCTTCTTCTTTAACAACTTGAAATTCCTATGAGGTGCCTTTGTCCATTTAAATGGTTGTTTGCTTTCCTTGATTGTTTCCACAACTGGAGAACATAATTGATTGAAACTTATTATAAACTTCCTATAAAAACTTGTTAAACAATGGAATCTTCTTACCTCAAACACATTTTTTGGAGTAGACCAATTTATTATCGCTTGAACATTTTCTGGATCCATCTTCAAACCATCCTCATATATCACAAATACCAAATATATCAACTCATTATTCATAAAACTACATTTCTTCAAATTCATCAACAAATTATTTTTCTGTAGGGTACTCAAAACCATTTTGAGGTGTCTCAAATGTTCTTATTTTGTTTGACTATATATCAAGACATCATCCAAATATACTATCACAAATTTTCCAATAAATTCTTTCAAAACCTCATTTATTAATCTCATGAAAGTACTAGAAGCATTTTTTAGTCCAAAAGGCATCACCAACCATTCATACAATCCACTATTAGTTTTGAAAGAAATTTTCCATTCATCTCCCTCTCTAATCCTTATTTGATGATATCCACTATTTAAATAAATCTTGGAAAAATACTTAGCACCACTCAAACTATCCAACAAGTCATCAATACGAGGTAATGAAAATTTTTATCTTATGGTGATCTTATTGATTGCTCTAGAATCAATACACATACACCATCCTCTATCTTTATTTGGGATGAGTATCATTGGAACAACACATGGACTCAAGCTCTTCTTGATCAATCCTTTATCCAAAATCTCTTACACCTAATTATTTATCTCTTCATTCTCCTGTGGTGTCATCTTATATGTTGTTTTGTTAGGTAAATTTCTCCTGGGATTAAGTCAATATGATGGTTGATACTCCTTATAGGGGGTAATGCGATTGGAAAATCATCGACTATAATATCAACAAACACATCTAACATAGCCTTAACTTCTGTAGGAAAATTATCCAAATTTGTACTTGTAAGTATTACCCTAGGCTTGTCATTCAAAGAAAAAATGTACTTCTTATTTCTTGACTTCTTGCAACAGTTATTTTCCACTCATCAACAATACACTAGGACCAACTTCTTCTTTATATCCTTCATCATGAAAAGGAAACAATAAATGCTTGTGTCCATATTTTTCAAGAGAATAGGTGTTCCTCCTACCATCATGAATGGATTTTTTTTCGTACTTCCATGGCCTTCCTAGCAAAATATGGCAGACATCCGTGGGAATTATATCACATAATACCTCATCCTTGTAGATACCAATTTGAATTTCCACATTACATTGTTCATTCACCAAAATATGTTGTCCTTTATGCAACCAGGACACTTTGTAAGGAGTGGGATGCACTATCTTCTTCAATCCCAACTTCTCTACCATCTCAATGGAAACCAAATTGTCTATACTACCATTTTCAATGACAACCTTGTAACACTTTCCTCTTGACTTGCATACAGTCCTAAATAGACTCTTTCTCTAGGATGATTCCTTACCTTCCTTTTCTTGCTTAATCAGAACTCTCTTCATCAACGATGATTCCCCTGTCTCCGAAGCTTCTTCTTTTGTGACTACATTCACATTGTCTTCCTTAGTTTTTGCAACATGTGCACTTCTCTGACCTATTGATTTATTTTCTGGACAGTCCCATGACATATGGCATTTCTTCCCACATGTGTAACATCTTATTTCTCTACCTCTACCTTTGCCTCTAAAGAAAAATCTTCTTCCTCTTGATTCTCCTCTTGGTGACTGACTACTTGAGCTTCCTCCTTCATCTTTTGGAGTCTGAAATCTTCCTCTACCACTGAATTTTCCTTTTCCTTCAAAGCTTCTTGGTAGGCATCTTCAACTATAGTTAGGAACAAAATGATAATTTCATCTTGAATCTCAAACCTCAAGCCATTGATATCTCCGACAACCTTCTCAACATCTTCCTCAATATGACCAATTTTAACATTTAACCTATAAAACTCCTCTGTGTACTCCTTTACTATCATAGTCTTTCATCTGATATTTTGCAATTGTCTAAATAATTTCAGTTGGTAATCCTTAGACATGAACTTACTTTTGAACTTAGCAAATCATGTTGTCCCAATTCTTAATCTTAGATTTTCCTTTTCGATTTATGTCTGCTTGCAATTCATCCCACCATAGAGTTTCATGACCTTTTAGCCTTGTTACAACATACTTTACCTTCTTCCCTTCATCTACATCTTCATAATCAAAATATTTATCTAGAGCATTTATCCAATCAATCAATCCTTCAACATTTAGGTTACCTTCATACATTGGTACCTATACCTTTGGTTTGGCACTGACCTTTATGACCATCCTTATAAATTTCTCTTATGTTGTTTCTTCTTCTTCCCCTCCTTCAAAGGTTGTTGTCTCTTCACTTTCACTGACATTTCCTGTGTCAGGCTCCCTCTTCTTGGAAGTCTACATGTCTTCCATCCTTGCTCGAAGTTTCCTCACCTCCTGTTGCAATTCCGCATTTGCAACTGGTATTCCCCAGCCTCTTATTCTAGGCAATATCTTCTCCTTCTTCATGAACACACTCACGGGTGGTATCCGCTTTGATACCAAAAAATGATGATGGACTGGCTGAAATTCTCTAAGTGCATGTGGGTTAAAGCTCTGTTGGAAATATGTTACGTTACCAATTCTTTGTGCAACAAAATAACCAAGTTCTAACCTCCTTTTGATAACCCGAACACTTGTTTCTCTAATGTTAAACCCCTTCTCTTCCACTCAACTGAGTATTATGACCAACACTTATCCACTTGAGTGCTTAAACTTTCCATATGGCCCCAGACTATAACCACGAGCTTATCAGATCAGGAGTCTTTTACTGCGATCACAACACAAACACAATTTAAACTCACTAGTATCCTAGTGTATTGGGAGTCCTCATGTTCTATGATTGCATAAATAAATGAGCCTCATGTCTTTCTCTTATCGATTGCTAGCCTTTAATTTCTCATTTGACCTTAATAAGTGGAGCGAGGAAGAATGGATCATCCAGTTTATGGACGAGCAAGGATTAGAGATTTTTATTTTAAGGAGGAGAAGGACATCATATGAAGGTGTGGATGGCTTCTAGGAAGGGGCCATGTGAAATTGACAAACTACATGTTCTGGTGTTTCGATATATCGGAACCTTGTGGTGGAACCTTGTGATCAGAATATCAGCTTGTTAGCGTATTATAATGTCGGCTTATCAAGGTTTCGACGTGTCAGGTTTTCACATATCTCTCACTAGTTAATGACCTATCCTGAGACTGGTTTGTTAGTAGATTGGAACTCAGTGGTGAAACCACGATACCGGTGTATTGGGAGATTGGGGTACCGGGTGTTCAACACTTGCACACACAAATTATTAAACGTCGGGCGTTGGTATACAGGACTATCAACTTAAATGAGGTCATCCTTTAAACAATTACAAATACATGAAATGTCGATAGGCGATATGTCGGTATGTTCGAGGGTTTTCGATTTGCATAAGGATTCCCCTCAAAATCTAATCATGACCATTCACTTCTATACAAGCAAAACTACAAGGATTTTTCAAAGGATTTCATCGAGGTTTAGAACACGATCGATATACGATATGTTATGCTACGAATCAAGGATTTGTCGCCTGCTTAAGACCGATTATGAACACCATTCGATTTCACTTGCAAAACAAACAAAGAGGCACACAAATCTGGAAATTTTATTATAATTGAAAGGAATAGACCGATACAACAATCTAAGCTCTGTTCCTCTTTGGTCTCTCATACCTTTGCACAGTGCACACACTCACTCAATCTCTCAATATCTACCCCTCTTTTTCATCTTTTTCCAATTACAAATACAAAATCAAATTCAACAATCTCTCAAATATCCTTTAGAACTAACAACCTCAATCTCCTCCTAAAATCGCTAAGAATATTCTAACTTAGAAAATGTGGTCTATTACATAGCAAAGATTTGACACCTATCAAAACCTCCAAATCCTAAGATATCCTCTAGAGATATCTCCTAATTATTACAAATAAAATAATATTAAGGAAACCAACTTCCTTTGGTAAAAGTTTATGACCCTTGGGCCAATCTAGAAATTAACTAGCAAATGCCCCTGCATCACACTTCCACATATTGTTTTCACGTTCACCCTCAAAAGACGCCTCATTGGCCTTGTTGATACTAGGCATAACATTCATCACAACATTATTCCTAGAATAATTATGCATTCCCTCATTCGTCCACACGAACAAAATCTTCCTCTAGAAACACCTCAAACTTTGAGCGCTTGGCCTTGAATAGATCCGAAGATGGAGATGCATGCTTGTTTCTTGTTGAACCACACCTTGTGGAGACCATGACTTCCTAATACACTTCTAACTACAAGATCCCTTGAATCCCACTATAGTAATTGTCACAATATCTTCCTCAAGCTTGTGCATGCTTTGGATCCTTCTTTTTCGCGTGCTTCTCATGTAATGCAAAGGGTCCAGAAGCCACAACTCCCATTTCACCCAAATGCTCCATATACTAGTGATGCTTATCTTCCTTTAACTCCTTCTTATATTAATCAAACATAGCATTCCTAGCACTATACACATTTGCGGTCTAGGTCACCTCCTTATCACCATAAGTCGTGGTGGTCTTATAGTAATTAAACAATCCCCAATGGGGCGTTCTAGTTTTTATCTTCCTTCTTGTGGTGGAAGAGATGATGGTAATGTTTCTCCTCATATATCTTCTATAAACAAAAAGTTTCAAGAAGTGAACGGAATGTAGAAGCTTGCAGAGTGATACTCAAAATAGAAATGGTTGATGCCAGAATATGAGATCTTTGATGTCATCGGATTTGTTCCAAAATATTTTCTACACTGTGAGAGGAAGTACCCATCCATTATAGAACAAATCATCGGTCGGGCAAATGTGCACCCCGAAAGAGCTGGAATTAGGGTTAAACTCGAAATCCTTCAGATCTGAACATCCTGCATTCGAATCCCGTTTCTCTATCAATACACTATTCCCCCATTCACATGCTTCTCCCTGTACTCCTCCATCTGTAATCAACAAGTCGCAAAACAAGAGAAACCCATGCAATAATTGAACCATCCTTCTGCACAATGGTGAATTTGTCTATTTCTTCAAGCAATTTCTCATTGCTGCTCTCAATCACTACATTGTTCAACAACGTAGAATGGATGTCCATCTCCTTCACAGTCACAAAGATTTGAATTGGCCAAGCAGTAAGCACACATTAGTTATACAGTTATTGATTTTGCTCATTACCCCACGACTGCATCTGAAGACCGGTTCTTAAGCTACAACAACAAATCATTACAAATATGACCAATACACAACCAAAACCAGAGAGAATTCAATCACAACAAACCGACAGTAATAAGGTCAACCCATTAGAAGATATACACTGCCACATAATATGCAACATTGATTCTCTGTCGTAATGTGAAAATTTTTATGCCTCCTAGATGTCACAACTCTGTGCGTCGAGAAATACATGGATCTAGTATGACCTCAACCAACAGAAATTATGCCGCAACTATCTTATCGAGCATTTCACATGCAACAACTCCAATTGTAACTCCACCTCATGGAGCTCACACTAGCAACTACATTTTTCACCCAGACGTTACAGTGCTTTGAATTTGTTCGCTACATCATACTCTTCTCCCTTAAATATGCCAAATTCATCTTCCGGAGCAACACGATTCAAACTTTAGACCTCACATACCACCCTAAAGGTCACAATTGACCTCTCACACAAGAGCTACTCTTTCTACTACAACGATTTCTTTTCTCTCACAACGACCATTGAGGTTTCATTGAATCTCCAGCCAACATGCCCTCTAAAACATTGGCTCGATGGTAACTCAGTAAATCAAGCAATCAACACACATATGATAGCTCAATTCCTCTTATACAGTGACGACGACTCCTCTCAAATCACACTATTACAGACATATCATAGTAGCAATGTACTCCCAAAAAACAATCTACTCTACTTTCCTACGCTAATCCTAGATTCATGTAGGATTAAAACTCAAATATCTCTTATGTTCTTGGGCCCTCCCGTGAGGGAGTTAAGTCAGTTTGTGCTCTGATACCATGTAGAGAAATGGATGTAGGATTAAAACTCAAATATCTCTTATGTTCTTGGTCCCTCCCATGAAGGAGTTAAGTCAGTTTGTGTTCTGATACCATGTAGACAAATGGATGTAGGATTAAAACTCACATATCTCTTATGTTCTTGGGCCCTCCAGTGAGGGAGTTAAGTCAGTTTGTGTTTTCTGATACCATGTAGAGAAATGGGAGATTAGACAATATTTCACACACACAAACTTTTGCGTTTACTTGTTCTATTAACATCAAATAATGCTACTTAGAAATACATCAAACTTTGGCTTAAGATAGATGCACTATCTTAATAAGTTAACAAATTGTTGAAAGAATAACTTAACAACACACCAAATTAGGAATTAACTAGTTGGAGAGAATCTCTCATATTCAACTAGATTTAACAACTTCCTAAAATATATAAATAGACTCCTTACATAGAGACAAACTCTACCCAATAATAATAATAATAATCACAAATATGATCACACATAAGACAAGTAGGAGTTAATAATTCTAACATGGTGTGGACCAAGATATCCTAAGAGAGAGGAATTAGAGGTATAGTTTGTTGCATAAAAACTAACTTTTTTTTCTTTACATTAGGTGCCACAAGAAAAGACCCTTTTAATTAGTACATGTGGATGGAAATTTCAAATTTTAATGCTAAGACAGTTTATATAGCAATATGTTATTTCACGTCTATAAATTCTACCTTTTATAAGCAAAAAATTCTGGATAAAAATTGTTCTTACAATGACTTAGAACATGATATTTACAATTTGAGAAATGAAGGTAGTACCATCTTGTTAGAGGACTTGATGCTAGAACAACAACTAATCAAGCTATTATTTTAAACAATGATTCCAACTATATTCCTCTATGGCTAGATGAGGACCTTGTTTTAGCTAGTAGATAAAAAAAAAAAAAACTTTGAAGACTTGGTTGAGAATTTGTTTGGTAACAAGCTATTCAAGCTCTACAACTCTCAAGATCTAATAATTTGGAATGGTCTAATGAAGTGGTCGAAATCAAACCGGATGAATTGTATTACATAAATTTGGTAGCAACGTCATAGATTATGTGATATTTGATATCATTGTATACAATAAAATAGTAAATTTTGACATCTTAAATGACCATGAACCTAACTTTCATTATAGGTCTTTAATCCTAACATTAAACTTTGGCATGCATAAAATCCCCATTGAAGAGAATTTTGATAGCCAAAAGCACTTGATCTTTGACAAAGATAAATATGATAGTTTTTAAAAAGATTTAAATAATTAATTAAATCTCCTATGAAATAAGAACAATATTGAAGAGCTATATCTTAATTTTACGACAACCCTCTCTACTTATAGCATTAACAAGTTATCTCTTGACATGTTGTGTAAAAAGGAAAATAGAACGACCAACCCTTGATATGATAAATAATGCAAGATTCCTGGAAAATCCATTAAGGAAGCTTCTAATGAGTCTTTAAATTGGACAAGTTAAATAGGTACAAAGTCTTAATTAAAAGGGGGAAAAGTAGTATATAAATAGAAGCAAGAAACGTATTTCCACCCATGTAAGAAAAATTTTGACTTGTAAAACTAAAGAAAATAATGCAATTCCCTTGAGAGACTATAATTCCTACCTTAAAAATATTTACGAAACCCTTAATGTTGTGAACAATATTCAAACCCTTTCTACAAAAGAAAAGGTTTTTTCTATAGAATACATAGAGTTTGGGGTTAAGGGGATTGCAAAAGGGAAAGCTAAGGACATTGAAGGCTACCAAGCAGAAATCTTAAAAATTAGTGGGCCTATTCTCATCCCCCATATCCACAAGCTCTTTAATTTAGTAGTCAAGCAAGACTTCCCTAAACCCTGGACTCAAAGCTTCATTGTACCTATTTTTAAGAGTGGAGATAAAAATATTCCCTATAACTATATGGCCATTATGATTAGCCCCCTTTTAGCTAAGTTAAATGGAATTATTTCAGAAAAGAAGATCGATGTATAGCTAGAAATCCATGGAAAAAGGATAAGGACCAGGTCGGATTTAAGAGTTATCATTTAATTGCAAACGACCTTGTTACACCGAGGATCATTGCGAAGAAGTGTTGCAATAACAAAACTAATCTCCCGTGTTCTTTTGTTCACTTTAAAAAATATTTTGACATAGTTCCCAAGACTAACCTTTGGAATAGATTAGAAAAGATAAAAAAATCCTTTTGGGATGATAGTTGATGCGATAAGGTTGTATGAGAATGTTATTTCCAAGTTTAAGAACACTGAGGGTTGGTTGGAAGAAATTAATTGTAATATAGGAATTAAGCAAGGTTTTCCCCTATCCCCTACTCTTTTTGACATATACATTGACAAGTTAGAGGGTTGTTTGGAAGAAGTAGGTTTATTTGGTTCAACTCTAGATGGAACAATAATCATTCTTCTTAGTTACATTGATAATATTGTTCTTATGGCGAGGATTCTCTATGATCTCAACAAACAAACAAAAGCTTTTCATGTATTTCTGCCCTAATATGTGTATTGACTATTAACAATAACAAAATGAAGGTTGTGATAGTTAAATCCAAAAATATCACTTACACTAATTTCAATTATGATGACAACAACTTGGAGGAACTGACTTCATACAAATACCTTAGAATCAATTTTCATCACAAGCTTAATTGGAAAGTTAGCATTGAGAAAAGGATAACTGAAGGGTGGAAAGTTTATTATGGACTTGAAAACAATTGTAAATCAACGGACCTTTGTCTATGGGATAAGAAAAAAGGCTCCTCTTTGAGACTCTCATCACTCTTGTTATCTTATATGGTTGTGAAGTTCGGGACCGCAACATCTCTAGAGAAATGTGAAGAAAGATAGAGCAAATGCAAAAGTGTTTTAAAACTTATAATCTCAAAATCAAATGTAATACATCATATCTCATCCTCCTCATAGAAGTGAGTATTTTCCCCATTGAAAGCACGACTATGACTAGGTACCTAATGTATAAGAACAAGATAAACAACATGGAATACAAGAGGCTTCTTAAGATTGCTTCAAACTCCAGTGACAACCACATGTGGCTCAAGCGAGGTCGGCATAAAAATGTCAAGTATTTGCTAAATCATTGGGGAATAAAGGAAGATGTCACTTTACATAATAATGATAATATTAAAATATTATTACATCTAAATTTAAGGAGAATTTGTGGTGCAATAAATAATTAGAGGATAAAAGAAAATTAAGATACTATAAGGAGGTGATCAACCATAATCTAGATGATCAAAAGTACCTATTTATTTTGACTAGCTTAAAGAAGAAAATTAACATTGCTAAAATAAGAACAAACTCTGTCAAGCTCCATAGTGAAAGAAGGTGTTAGACAATTCGTAAAACATTGTGAGTCGAAAGAATTTGTTCTCTTTTTGACACTAAGAGGGTTGGAGATAAACACTTTCTCTTAGAATGTCCCACTTACACCCACATTAAATCATAATTTCAAAATATTTGTTAAACATAGACCTTTCTAACATTTTAACGCATCAAAGCTATAGTGATTTGGGAATGCTTCTTTTACAGCTTTTAAATCATATAAATAAAATTCTAAAGCAAATCAAGTAATTCTTTATGTTTCTTATGAATAAACCAAATTTAATTTTAGTAAATATTAACCACCACCATCATCATATAAATAAACAATTTAAATGATTTTTAAATTAGTTATTTAAAAGAATTAATTTCAAATATAAAAATATAACATTTATTAAACATTAATTCAATTTAATTAAAAAATATATAAATTATTAATTTTAAGATGTTAAATAATTTTTGAAGGAATGAAAATTATCTTATTAAAAAAATTGTTTCGTTTTAGAATTACATAAAAACATTAAAGTAATTAGTTTAAGGAATTTGAAGGATTGATTGTAACAAACACGTTTTAGAGAATTATATAAAA